>CM035171.1:110288134-110463118 GCA_020205615.1 Panax quinquefolius | reverse complement strand
AAATATTGGTCTTCAAATAGAGCTTTCTTGAACTTTTTACAGTAACCGTAGTTTGTATTTGACAATCCTTAGCACAAAATTCATGCCTTGGCTAGCACAGGAAGCGGAGCACCACCAGTAGTTGGCCTATAAACAGCACAAAGTCCATTATAAACAAAACAAAAATCTCTAAAAGATTTTCCCCAAAATGAGCATTACAGGCCAACAAAAACTTGGATACATTATGTGTGACATTCATGTGTGACATCACACTTGGATACATTATGACAAATGTATATCAAACAACTAGAAAGAATTCCTACACAAGTTAAAAACATCTTCCTTAATTTTGATTGCTTAAATAGTCTTCAGATTTGATAGGCTTTCAAGATCTTTTGGTATCTCCCCTTCCAGCTTGTTAAAGCTAAGGTCTCTGCCCATAAATAAAACAGAGAGCTTATACTTAAGAAGGAAATAAGAACACCAATCAGAGAGCTTATACTTGAGTTAAATTGCTCAAAGACAGAAATGCTAGAAGGTATTGGCCCTTCAAAACCACTAAACCAATTCTAGAAGGTATTTTTAAAATATTTTTTAAAAATAAATAAATTACAAACAAATTCTTTTTGTGTAATAAACCTTCATCTGTGTATGGTCATATTACCCATTTACTAGGATCTTCATCTGTGTATGGGCTTTTGTTATGCAAGCAATTCACATATCCAGTTACTAGGCAATGGATAGCACTTCCATCCCATATATTGTCTACCTCCCTCAGAAAAGGATGATGATATTGACACTCAAAAATACACTTTGACAATAATGTCTCACATTAATAGTTAAAGTACCAAGCAATTTAAGAATACTTGTCTCCTTTATATAAAATGTGGAATGCCAATAAAAATTAGTGGCAACTTTCTAATATTGTTACTGACCTGAAAAATATTTTTTTTTTTCAGAAACCTCTCTTAAGCTGAGGAGAACTGTTAGCATCATTACTGTTAAATCTAATAAGCATAATCAAAATGGCCTACATAATCAAACTCAATACACCCTAGTATATAGATCCACAAAACTAACAACATTGGCCAGAAGCTAACAGATGATGTATAGGCAGATGTGTATTGTGTATTGTGTAGTACATAAAAGTTGTCAAACCCATGAACACAATTTTAAAGAGTCGTTATCAAACAAAACCAGCTGAACAATCTCTGAAACAATTTATAACAAAAAAAATCAACAAAACTAACATAAAAGCAAATGAAAAGATAGTACATAATAAATTATTCAGCGAACAGACAGAAGAAACGAGGCAAACGGAGGAGAAGAATAGAGGGGATCGGGAATATTTTGAAAGTTTTGGATAGAGAAAGTGAAAGAGAAGTTTCTCATCAAATAACAACTCATTCTCAAATAATAACACTCCATAACAGCAAAACAAATGTGCTCTGCTTTCTATTTTTAACACCACCCACTATAACCCAGAACAATATTCATAAATCAAAAAGTTGTCTATCAACACAAACAAATCTGCATATTCTAGGGTTTGGCCCTCAAAAATTATTAGCCCTCCAATTTTTCAAAACCAAAACACAAAATATAAAACAAAAGGCCTAATTCAACACTAAAAGTAAGAAAATCCATCTACTCACATCTAATTTTGTTACCTTGCAATGAATCGAAGGATTTGTCGCGAGGAGATGGGAAGCCTGAGCGAGGAGATGAGCGACGAGCGACGAGCGAGGAGATGGGCGATGAGCGAGGAGATGGCCGACGAGCGAAGAGATGGGCGAGCTGGGAGATGGGAAGAAAAGCAAGAAAGAAGCGTGGGAGAGAGCACGAGAGAGCGGAGAGAAAGAAATAAGTGGCGGATGGGTTCTTTGCTTATCGACCTTGAGGAAGCCGTGTTTTTTTTTTCGATCAAAGCACGCGTCGTTTTTGGTACGACTAAAAAAAAATGCTGCAAATATGCATACCCATTTTCCCCATATATATATATATATATATATATATATATATATATATATATATATATATATATATATATACTTTAAATTTGTGAAAGGTGTGTATTATTCCAAAATCAACATTAAGAATCTCTCAATTACAATCTAAAATCACGAGCATCACGATAAGGGAGAATAAATTAATCCATTTCATTTGAATTATAAAATTATTATTGACTTTTTAAAATAGATATTTTTTAAATTTAAAATTGACATAATTCATTGAAGTTTTCTAAACAATAAATCTTATAAATAGTGTAGTACTTTTTAAAGTAGTTTATGATATTTATAATTGTGTAATCTTGACATAAACTAAATGAATTAATCTTAATTTTAAATTTAAAAATATTTAAAATTGACTTTTCAAAAGTTAATATTGCCCTTATAATTATAAAAGATGTAGTATATAATATGATGTCACATTTAAAATACAGTGAAGAAAATAATAAAATGTCAAATTACCTATGTATTCACATATTTCATTTAAAATCATGTACTATTCCCTTTTTTCCCTCTTTATATCATCCTAAATTTGAAGACAAATTCATTTTATTTTCTCTCTTTTTTTCCTTCTATTAAAAAACTCTCAGACACCCCTTACTCTTCTTTTTTTCCCTCACTTTCTTTTCTTCTCCCCAATTAAAACTCCAAACTAGGGTATTAAAGAGAAATAAAGTGTCATAGAAAAACATACAAATTCTTATATATATATATATATATATATATATATATATATATATATATATAACGGATCTAAAATATTCATCTTAAATAGCATCCTCTCTTAAATAGTACTCTTTTATTAAAACTACGTCGTTTTAGAAGTTCTTTTAAAATACAAAATAATATTAAAATAGAGTTGTACCACTTGCTTTTTTTATTTACAAAAATGTCGTCCACGACTCCATTTATTTTTTAAAAGAATCTCCAAGATGACGTAGTTTTAAGAGACAAGAAGGTCCTCTTATGTATGTTTCCGATATGAAAATGTAAAAAGAAAAAGAAATTGTTAGAGGACTTATTTTGAAAACGGTGTAAAGTAAAAGGCACAGAGTTATAATTTCGCCATTCAATATATAAGCAAGAGAGAACACAAGACCAGTCACATCAGCACAGGGATAGGAGAGAGAAAGAGAAAGAGACAGAGAAAGAGAGTAGAGAAATGGCCGAAGCGGTGGCAGCTGATCAGCGTCCAACTGAACCCCAGGTGTAACCCCTCAAACATCAGAGCTTCATGTAATTCTATGGTGTTTAGCTATTCATGTGATATAAGGTTTTAATGTGCTAAATTGTGACTCAATTTTCTAAATGATATATATTTTTATACATATAGCTGTGTGATCAAAATATACGTAGTATAGTTGAATAGTTTGGATAAATTTTTGCTAAGGGGAAATATCTATATATGATCTTTTAAGTATGATGATGTCTAGAATTATGATGTCTTAGGTTCTTTTCTTATACTACTGTTTTGGAGGAATCAATATCATGTTTCCAAGTTTAGGGGAGCATTGAATTTTATTGTTTTGAATCAGAATTGAAATATTTTATTAGCTAAGGTCAGATTCAATTTCGATTGAAGGCTATGGATTTGTTTGCAAACATAAATTCTTAGATTTTTTAGAAAGTACTGTATGAAATTCAAGAATCATTATGTACAGGACTGTTAAATTAAACCAAATTAAGTGTTAGCAAGAATGAACTAGTTGGTGGGTAAGATCTCATGAAGGATTCCCCACTTTAAACTTCTAGTTGTTCTTTGTCTTGGATAGTTCGGTGCATGCCTTGAGTGTAATTTTTTGTAGTTTTTCTAGTAAAATGGGTTGTGATTGTGAATGCCTCTTTGGCTGGACCATGCATATAGTAAGGTATATCTTATTTCCAGAGAATTTATGTAAATTATTTTAATTTGCTTCGAGTGAAGAACTTTCCTTTGTGGGTAAGTTCTTCTGGAAATTTCCGTTTTGATGCTCATATAAAATTAATGAATGGAAGTGAAATGTATGTGCTTCAATTCTACGTAGAATTGACATACTTTATAAATTCAACGGTTGCACCTGGCTTCTGCATTTAAAAATTGACAGGCAGACCACGTTTTTTTGGCAAGTATTTAGTGCGTGAAACAACGCTACTTTTTACCTTTATAGGACAGTACACCATTTTATGGGAACCAATATAAATGATTCTTTCATTTTCTTTTGAAGTTATGCACTGGGGAACCTGCATTTTTCTAGCTTGACCAATATAAAAGTGGTGCAGTGTTTTTCTACTTGTTATGAGTCCATTTGCTATTTCTCTCCCTTTCCGTATATATTGGGTTGAGAATGTAATTTCCATCTCTATTCTTCTCAAGCTCTTTTTCCTTGTACCTAAATCATAAGATTTACTACAAATATTTGGTTAAATCCTAGTTACTAGAAAATTGGAAGAATGAGAAATAAGAAATCCATATTATTTTGAGGTCTAGGACCAAGGTTCACATCTGTATATGCATATGTATCCATGTCACTATTTCACCATCCACGCCAGCGCCTTAATAATAATTATTTTAATTTTTTGTCTCAGGTACGTGTATTACGTGGCTTTACAGTTTCACCAAATGGAGATGTTCAGATGTTCCTGTCATGTACCCTGCACTTGTTACCGGGTTATCTCCTTTACAGAACGACCAAGAACAGATGAACCGTGGAGGAGCTGGCATTTATGTTGTTCCTACATATCCTCTCATGGGGCCCATGTCTGGAATTCCACCCACCACTCTTACTCCTTTTACTTACAATGTACCCACGTAAGTATTCTTGCAGCAACATGTGATGTTAGAAAGTGTCGTGTCAACAGTTACTTAGTCATTTAATATCTCCTATTCTGATTTTATATTTGTGGTTTATTCTTAACTAGAGTATGTGGCTATTGTAACTGATATCGGTGCATTGATTTTAAGCCACTTGCACCATTATATATTGGATCTTCAATTAGCTAGTGTCACATGTGCGCAACTCATTTTTTGTCGTATTGAGTTTTTTGCCATTACATATAGTTACTACATAATAGAATTTCCTTAGATAAAAAGGACAAAAGAAGGTTTTATTGTGTCACAAATAGGAGGCAACAGAAAAGGATTAAAAAGTAAAAAATAACCACCAGAAAAACAGCTGAGCTCAAGAAAAATTTATGTTGGAACTTGGAAGTATATTTAAACGAAAGAATACAACAAAAATGAGTAACAGGATGACGTCATATACAAACCCTCAAGGAACAACTGAATTTAACAAATGTACACAAATTAAAACCCCAAACTCCCAAGTCCTCTGGCACCAACATAGGCCTTCAATATACTCCATCCGTCCCATAATTATTGAAAAACAACTTTTTACACAAATTTTAAGAAACTTTCAAGACTCACTTGGTTTCCTAATTGGTTCCTGTAAACTGTAAAGTGTATTGTTAAGATTTTTCCAAGAAGGTGAACCACAAAATGTTAATTTAGTGGAGCCACTATATATTAAAATGATAAAGTTGACATGACTATGGGTAAACTAGTCATTTAACTTTACAAATGTTACTTAAAAAGGAAGTGTTGCAATATTTCTTGACTTCCTAAAAAGGAATGAGTTCCAATATTTATCAATTTATGGGACGGAAGGATTATATAGTATTTTGACAAATAATATATTAAAAACGGACACCAACAGGGGGTGCTTCCCAAGTACATGTGGAGTACGCAAAAGGCAGGAGATCAAAAAACTCTTTAATTTCTCTCCTACAGCTGCGAATGTTAATTGGATTTAATCATGGAGCACAACTGGGTTCAAGAATTTAAGGCATACACAGCAAAAAAAAGTCTTCTAGAGACTACAAATCAGGTTTCTTTTTCATGGTCAAAGTGATGTGTGCTTTGTTCGACAGAATTGAATTTAAATTTCATCCATGTTGATACAAATCAGGTTGCTTAAATTGAACGTCTAGTGTAGGAGATATACCTGTCATATATAAAAATAAATAAGTTTAGTTGCTACTTTATTTATCAAAGAAACATATTAAGTTTTTGCATCCGTTATAGGATATCAGATAATATATATGATTTATTTTACCTATTTCGAGAATAATGTTCTCAAGTATACTTATCATTAGCCTTTAGGTGTTCATGTATATTTGCTCATAGCCACCACCATTCTTGTTATGGCCGTCCTCTTCTTTTAGCACATTGAATAGGATCAATACTCTTCCATAACAAGTACTTGGAGTCTTGGACTGTTCTGCCGAGAGAAGCGAATTATCTCAAATGTTTATGTCTCAACATGATTTCAGCTGTTGCCGCTTCTACCTTGTCATTGAGTTATGTATCTAACAATTAGTATTATATTATTATTTGTGCATCCAATCATCTTAATATCGAATGCTTTCATATTTTTAGCATGTTTTAAGTCGCCAAAGTTCTGTGGCGCAATAAATTCTTATTCTTGTAATATCTTATATAACTTCTTAACTTGCACAGAATCTGTGGTGACATACAAAATATATTAAGCTTAGTAAATAATAATAGATATATGTATTATTGGAGTATTATCAACAAATATGAACATTTTGTATAAAATTGAGTTATGATAAAGCAGTACATAATATATCATCAAAGAGCCATTCAAGCATTTGGAGTATGTAATTTGTGTACTAGAACAACTTGATTAGGTATTTATTAGACAAATTTAGATGCTATGTTGTCCTGCAGAAGTTAATACATTTGCAGTCTCTTAGGTTATAACATTGTCACGCTATGAAGATTATGCTGATACAAGTTACAGTTGGGAATGGATGGGTGAAATAACTAGGTGTATTTAAACATTGACCTTGTCTTCGTGAATGGAATGAATTATATGGGACTCGATATTCATATTTAAAATTACTGATTTTTGTCAGAATGCCTTGTGCTGTAATATCATTGCAATTATAGTAACCGATTCACTCATTCAAAGATCTCTTCTTGTTTTCTGTTACATGTGTGCCTCCAGATCTGTACCAAATTCCTCTGAGGCTGGACAAGTGGGTGAGGAGCAAGGGCAAGTAAGACAGCAAGAACGGCAACAGCAACAGCCTGGACCTCAAAGAGTAGTTGCTGTAAGGAGATTTCGAATTGCAATTGAGATTGACTTGTTTCTTATTCTGAAGCTGGCAGCAGTAATCTTTTTGTTCTATCAAGATGGATCAAGACAAAAGCTTTTTCTTCTCGTGTTTTATGCTTCACTTATTTACTTGCAAGTGGTTAACCCTACCTTTTTCCTTCCCTCCTCAGTCTGAAATTATTCTGTCTTAATTTTCCTCAATTCTTATATTTAAGGAAGTGATAATCTCGATGCTTTCAATTATTTGTCATTGGTTACTTGCAGGTATCAAACTGGAGCTCTTGCGCCATTGATACAATGGATGTCACGAGGTATGCAGAGGGCAGTTGCACCTCCCCAACCACCAAGGCCAGCTGATGGGGTGAATAATATCCCTGCTGCTGCAAGACAAGGGATTGAGAATGCTGCTTTGGCAGGTATATGTGCACCTGCTATATCAACAAACTGAATTGCTTATAAGCATTACTAGACGGAATGTTAAATGCCTTCATCAAGAACATCATACATGGGAAGTGTTATTCCTCGTGCTCATTAGCATCATAATGAATCCTGAATGTCTGTCCTCATTGAAATATTTAGTTTCTTAGAGAGTAGCAAGAAAGTAATTTGCTATCTAGTGCAGCCTTTTCATACATTTTTGTGTTTGAAATTTAAAAAAAAAAAACAATAATTTAAGAGAGAGAGAGAAGCAATAGTGTCAAGTCCTGTACTTGTTCTATAAAGGCGAGGAAGCAAGAACATGTTAGAGATCCATTGTTCTTTTATATTTCAAACCTAGACTTAATAATTTTATTTCTTGAATTAACTCGCTCCAAATTGGGGCCCCTAATGGGATTGGATCAAATGTTAGACCCCGGTAGGTTATCTGACTTGGCATGTGTTGCTGAACTGAAAAAATATGCTAGGTGAGGTTACCATTTACATTTATTTTTGCCCCATTGGGACAGCTTAGCTTTGAACTTTTATTTTTATCTTTTTGAGTAACGATAGGGATCTGAAATGGAATCCAAATTTGATGCAACATTAAAAATTCACATCTATTTCATGCTGGTCTACTACAAGTCTATAACTTTTTATCTAAAAAAACTAATGTAGTAATCTACATTACAACTGAGCAATTTGGGACCAGCATTACTCAATTTATTCGCTGTAATTTGTCACATTGGTATAGTCAACTTAGGTCTTGGGAAGGAAAATGCTGTAGGTTTAAAATCATGATCTGATCCAGGATCTTCTCTCCTGTGCGGGGAACTGTAAATTTAAATTTATTGAATTTTGTAGTTAAGGATTTGGCTGGTTCTCCTCTTTTTGCTATATTGTCTTTTTCCTAGTCCAGTGTTTTATTTAAGAAATGTAGAAAACTAAAGAGAGACTTTTTCAGTGTTTTGAGTTTGCTTTATGCAGTTGATTATTTGATTGTTGCTTTGCTGGTATATTTCCTCAAAATCTTATTATGTTTGCATAAGTTTGCCTTCAATATGCAGCGAATATGTTGCACAAAATTTATCTTATAATGCATCAAAGGCTATGGTTCGTCGTAATTTATAATGGACTACAATGTAGCTATCATCGTACATCCAAGGCTTTGCTCTAGCTACTCTCTTATAACAACAGGCTGAACATAAATGAGCATGCTACTTGTATTTTTCCAGCCATTATGCTAGCATTTCAACTAAATGATAAAACACTGCAGTTGATCTTGGTGGCGTTTGGTCTCAAATTCTGTGTCACGTTCAGTCGATACTGAACCTTAACTGCATTAGTGGCACTAGAGGAAGTCTTGTACATGCTATCCTTGCAAAACCATCACAGCCTTGCAATGTTTCACCAAATCGAGTTGTACAAATTTTAGTAGAGATGAAGGTAAGTTTTCTGATTGTGGTTATTATTTGCATACTTCTTTTTGTGACAGGTGGACAACCTGAACCTGGAGATGAGAATGAGAATCAGGCTGCTAATGATGGACATCAGGCAGTTGGAAATGAGCAGGAACATGGGGCGGGTAATGCTCCAAACGGCAACCGCTGGTGGGGAATTGTAAAGGAAATCCAAATGATTGTCTTCGGTTTCATTACTACCTTTTTTTTTCCTGGCTTTCACAACATAGATTAGACTGTTAATAAAAGAACACCAGAACTTGAAACTTACCAGATGATGAGAATATGAGTGTACTTGTCAATAAATTTAGTATAAAATATCGAACATTACTTATGGTCTTATGGGTTATTTTCTTGATTAAATTTTGCATGTTTTCTGATCCACCATTAACTTGAGCTAGGCTTGTGTTGGGCCATGATACTTTTCATTATCGGACCGGACTTAATGGGTTCTTCCCTTGGATTATGTTACTTTTGTCTTGTTGGGCCGAATGATTTGGGCCCAGTCATTTGATTACGATTAGTGGGTTATTTCGGCTGGATCCGGTCAGTCTGGATCATTTTTATTGTATTGAGCCAAATCCTTGGATCGATTCATTACACAAATTACCACTTAACTCATCTTTGACCGGTAATCATTACATAAGATAGCAGTTGACTGTTATCTGTCACCTTTCTGCATAGCATTAATGAGGATGGACTTCAGAGGACCGGCGGTGGCAAACAGTAGTAGCAGGTAGGGAGGTGAGCTACTTGCTTTCGGCTGAAAGGACCGGGAGTGGGGGGGAGATGTCAGGGGATAGTGGGTGGCACGGTAAACCGGGTCTGGGGTACGTATGGGGCAAGGATCACACAAGAAATGTAAGTAACAAAACATTACACCACACACAATCGGATTACGATTCTCTCTCAAGCACTAGACGTTATTTTTCCTCCATTGTTAACCTTGTGATCGCCTATACTGACTCTCACGCCGGAGCTATCCCTCGACGGTCCAAGCCGTCAAGCTTTTGGTGTTGACTGTGTTTGTTTATTATGCGCAGATCGTAACGCCTTACGTGATTGGGACGTGGCGTAAAATCTTGCGTTAACATCATGGCGCGCTAAGGAGGGTCGAGTTCTAGTGTCCCGAGTATTCTTCAATCACGCATCGTATTTGTTCTACATCGTATTCATGGTGAAGAGTAGAACACCTACACCCGGCGGCGCCGATGGTTGTCGCGAATCAAGACCACGAGTGTCCGCCAAAGATCGTTTGGGAACTACAATAAGTGTTCACGCCAGCACAGCATCCAAACGTTCACATGAAGATTCTCTACCAAGGTCAGGGGCAAAGCTAAGCGTAAGCTAGTTTTCACTAGCAGAAAACTGTCCGGACATGGTCTAAACGAGTAGAAGGCACCTCGCCTAGAACTCGATACCGAGATGACCAAGATGAAAAGGCCTCCCGATTGGCTAAGATGGCAGATGAAGCAGATAGAGCTATGGAGGTACTTGTGAAGCAGCGACAGGATATAGCTGAGCAGATGGCTCGAATGGCAGAGTTGAGGGATGAAGAGTTCAGTTATGTTCAGTCCGAAGAGCGAGGGCATCGGAGTGGGAAGGAACCTGCTCATTCAGAACGTGAGTCTCGGGGCCAAACCCGAGAAAGAAGAAGATCTCGAAGCCCTACTCCTCAAAGATCGAAGAGGGCACATCACCTTGTCGATTCTAAGGAGCAGGGTCGAAGCGAACGAAGAGGTCGATCCAGAGATCGCACTCCTGAGAATACAAAGAAGGCGCTTGTTGTTGCACATTCTCACCATAGCGCCCGAGTTCAAAGACGAAGTATATCCCGAGGTCATACTCCCGAGAGTCTACTGAGGGTACACCACCCTGTGGACTCTCGTCATCGGAAAAGTCCCTCTAAAGTTGGAGGTTCTGTTGTAAGAAACCGGTCCACTCAGAAGAAGAAGGAGTCACCGGAAAAAGAAGCATCATCTCAACCAGAAGGTGTGGAGTATCTGGTTAAAGAATTAAAGGAACTTCGAAAACAGCTTGCCGAAGTGCAGAAAATGAAAGATACTTCGGGAAAAAAGGCATCCTCTTTTTCCGCGGAGATTCTAAAAGAGAAAGCTGACCCCACCAAGAAGTTGCCCCACATTGAAAATTATGATGGATCAGGGGATCCTACGACGCACTACGCCAGCATTCGATCGATGGATCGATGGATTATTATGACTTTAGCGATGCTGCTAAGTGTCATACTTTTGTCACGACGCTCAGAAAGGATGTCAGGCAATGGATGGGAACTTTGCCCTCGGATTCAATTTCATCTTGGGCAGACATATGTAGTAAGTTTCATGCTCGCTTCGGGAGCAACAAAAGAAGGGGAAAACCAACTGTTCGTTGGCTCAGTTCGACAAGATTCGAATGAGTCTTTGGGCCAATATGTGAAGCGGTTCCATGAAAGCGATCGGCCAAGTGATGTAACACGAACGATCTACAAGTCGGGGACTGTTTGTAATGGGTTAGATTTGGTCAAATCGAAAAAGTTGGTGAAGAAATTAATGTTTCATCACCAAAGAGTCTCATTGAAGCCTTCGACAAAAGTCAAGGTTATATCGTGGTGGAGGAAGCCATGAACGACCTTCAAACGCCCTTCTTCGGGGATTCTACTTAAGGAGACAGATCGACAAAACCGATGGGGACCAAAGAAGAATGAAGGAATAAAGACCGCTATGAAGGCGGGGTCAAGAAATACAACAATTGAGATGTGGTGGAGGACGTTTGTCCGCTTCAAATTTTCGAGAGTAAATAGAGCGATATCGTGCAACCCCGACCGGGTCAAGTTTATCTTGGATCAGATTAAGAATCAACCTATCTTCGAGCCACCTCGAGATAACATTAAGCCCGGAAAAGGGAATCCTCGTAAATATTGTGATTACCATCAAGCATCAAGTCACAATACGAACGACTGTGCTAGTTTGAAAGATTTCATTGAAAGAAAGGTACAAGGTGGGGCTTTAGTTCAGTATGTGGCTGCCAGAACGAATCAACAGCAGGATAGAGGACCTGTTCCGGCAGCTCAACCAGTTCAGCAAGCGTTGCCAGCTCCGGGACAGCCTGCAAGGCATGTGATAGATGTCATCACTGGGGGTACTTCTGGCAAACTTGTTGGAAAGAAGCGCCGAAGTCACTTGGATTCGGTCATGTCAGTGGCGGGTACCCTCCCGAAGACTGATAGACCTTATCCGAATACGGTAATCTCCTTTACTGATGAGGATTACCCTTCGGAAACCATCGAACCGTATGAGGGATCATTGGTGTTGACTGCGCAAGTGGGTTCGGTGGATATGAAGCGAATGATAGTGGATAATGGGTCTTCAGTAGATATTCAGATGCCCACGCTTATCGAGGATGCATCTGACGCAGGCGGAAGATGGAGATAGGGCGGAGGCTCCTTTATGCGATTTTAGTAACGATCCCATTCAAGGTGGCTAGAATCATTGAACTCACCGGCCATCTTCTTGAACGCCTTCAAAATAGTAGAAATTATTTGCAAATTTTATGTTGTGCATGTAGATTCGCTTATAATGCTATTTTGGGAGGCCTACTTTAATTACTTTACAAGTCGTGACCTCGATCCCTCATTTCAAAATCAAATTTCCTACTACTCATGGGGTTCGGTGAGGAAAAGGAGATTTGGATCCGCCGAAGATATTATAGAAATGCCGTGATCACTTCGAGTGGGGGTATCAAAACAAAAGCGGAGACCATGGCGATAGAGAGATCGAACCCTTCACTCGAGAGCGCTTCAACCATTGGTCATGCCAATTTGAAGAAAGCAGAGAGATAGAGCTCATCTCGGGCAAGGCGAATAAGACAGTGAAAATAGGTTCGGGTCTGCCGGAACCTCTCCGGACGAACCTCATGGAACTCTTGCGATGCTATGTTGACATATTCGCATGGGAACCTCAGGATATGCCGGGAGTGAGCAGGGATATTGTTGAGCATCGGTTGAAAGTGGACCCGTCAAAGAAGCCAGTTCGACAGAAGAGGAGGATCTTTGCACCTGAGCGCCAACGGATCATCGATGAAGAGATTGCAAAACTGTTGGCAGCTGACTTCATCTTTGAGATCGACTACCCGCAGTGGATGGCAAATGTGGTGCTGGTTCAGAAGCAGAACGGAAAATGGTGAGTCTGCATCGACTATACCGATCTGAACAAAGCTTGTCCAAAGGATTTCTACCCGTTACCCCACATCGATCAGCTCATTGATGCCACTTCGGGGTATACTTTGTTGAGTTTCATGGATGCATTCTCTGGATATCATCAGATTTCCATGTGCAAAGAGGATATACCGAAAACGGCGTTCATTACGCATCGTTCGGTATATGCCTACAAGAAAATGACCTTTGGCCTCATCAATGCCGGAGCCACATACCAGAGGATGATGAACTATGTCTTCAGATATCAGTTGGGCAAGAATATGGAGGTGTACGTGGATGATATGATTGTCAAAAGCATGTTGGTACATAAACATCTAGATGATTTGGAAGAATGTTTTCAGACGGTTCGCCACCACAAATTGAGACTGAATCCTGCTAAGTGCACCTTCGGATTAGGGGCTGGCAAGTTTTTAGGTTATCTTGTCAGCCAAAGGGGAATTGAAGTCAATCCAGAAAAAATTCAAGTGATCCTGAACATAAAGACTCCTCAGTCATTTAAAGATGTTCAACGTCTGACTGGAAGGATTGCAGCTTTGAGGAGGTTCATGTCCAAGTCGACAGAGAGATGTTTGCCGTTTTTTGATACGTTGAAAAGGCCGAAGAATGCAAAGACGTTCCAATGGACTTCGGAGTGTGAGGACGCCTTTCAGAGCATCAAGTCCTACTTATCTTCGGCGCCTTTGTTGGTGAAGCCCGCTCCTGCTGAGCCTCTATATTTATACTTAGCAGTTAGTTCATTGGCAGTCGGAGCAGTTTTGGTGCGTGAAGTTGGGGGTAAGCAGCACCCAGTTTATTATGTAAGTCATGTCCTTCGGGATGCTGAAACAAGGTACCCAAACATTGAAAAGTTTGTTTTTGTTTTAATAACTGCTAGTCGGAAGCTTAGGCAATACTTCCAGGGTAGATTGGTAATAGTGTACACGGATCAGCCGTTGAAGAAGATTATGGGCAGACCTGAGGTATCGGGGAGATTAGCTGCATGGACGATGGAGTTGTCCCAATTTTTCATTGAATATCATCCCCGAACCGCCATCAAGGGGCAGGCTTTGGCTGATTTTGTAGTTGAATGTTCGTTTACTGAAGCTGATGAAGCTGCGACAGAAGCCGAGGGATCTGATAGAGCAGTTGTAGTCCTTCTGCAGAAGCAGAGTTCATGGACGCTATATGCAGATGGGTCTTCTACTACGGACATCAGTGGAGCAGGGATTATTCTGACGAGTCCGGAGGATTCAAAGTGCAACAGAACCATCGATTTCACCAAAGCGACGAACAACGGTTTAGTGAGTATGAGGCGGTACTCGCAGGGTTACGACTAGCGAAGAGTCTTGAAGTGCAGAGAATAGTCATCTTAAGTGATTCTCAGTTAGTCGTTAAGCAGCTCTTTGGGAAGTACGAAGCTCGAGGTCCAAGAATGATCAAGTATTTGGCAGAGTTGAAAGAACGGCTTCAGTATTTCCAATCCTACGAGTTTAAGGGAGTCGAGCGTAATAACAATTCCATTGCTGATGCACTCTCCAAATTAGCCACTAAGAATGTTAACGTCTTTGATGGATCAGTTTACTTAGAAATTTTGCAACATCCTAGTGTTCATCATGAATCGGTAATGTGTGTTGACCGAACCAATTGTTGGTTGACTCCGTATCTGGAGTATTTGGCAGATGGCGTCTTACCTTCGAATAGGATGTTAGCCAAGAAAATCAAGTACAAGAGTGCTAATTTTGTTCTGATTGATGGGGATCTATTTCGAAGAGCTTTCTCGTCTCCACTACTGAAATGTTTGACTCCATCTGAAGCTGAATATGCTCTCCGAGAAGTACATGAAGGCATCTGTGGCGACCATATGGCTGCTAAGTCATTAGCCTATAAAGTACTTCGCCAGGGGTACTACTGGCCTACCATCTTCAAAGAAGCGACTGAGTACGTCAAGAAGTGCGAGAAATGTCAGCTCAACAGTCCGATCCCACATCAGCCACCAGAAGAGCTATAATCGATCCTATCTCCTATACTCTTTGTTGTCTGGGGGGTTGATATACTGGGTCCACTACCGAAAGCAAAAGGTCAACTCAGTTTTGTTATATTTGTCATCGACTATATAACCAAATGGGTAGAAGCAAAGTCACTTAGGTTAATAACGGAACAGGAATGCTTGAAATTTTTGAAAGAATCAGTAGTATTTCGTTTCGGAATTCCTAAGGTGGTAATATCAGACAATGGACGTCAGTTTGTGGGATCGAAATTTGAAACATTTTTGAAAGAACTGGGAATCCAGCACAGAAAGACTTCAGTAGCTCATCCTCAGTCAAACGGACAAGTTGAAGTGACCAACAGAACACTGCGAAATGGGATCAAGCGCAGATTGGACGAAGCTAAGGGCAGATGGCCAGAAGAGCTACTTAGCGTGTTATGGGCTTATCGAACTACTCCGAGGACTACAACGGGGGATTCACCTTTCAGACTGGCCTATGGTACTGATGCCTTAGTCCCAGTTGAAATTGGATTTCCAAGTCTTCGAGTTAGTCAATTCAAAGAGATCTACAATGAAGAAGGACTGAAAGCCAATCTCGATTTACTTGACGAGGTCAGAGAAATAGCCTTGATCAAATTGGCCGCCTATCAATGAAGAGTGGCTAAGTATTATAATAAGGGGGTAAAGCTTCGCCGATTCGAAGTAGGGGATTTTGTCCTCAGAGAAGTCGAAGCATCTACACCTCAGAATCTTGGAAAGCTGATGCCGAACTGGGAAGGACCGTATGAAGTCACTGAGGTGCCGAAGCCGGGGACTTATCGGCTGAAGGCATTAGACGGGTCAGCAATTAAAAATACTTGGCATGCCGGCAGGCTTAGGAAATACTTTCAGTAAATATAATGTCAGTACATCGAAAGTCTGTAAATATTCACGTCATCATCAATAAAAGTCCCTTTTTTCTCAAACGAATCTCGCCTTCGCTCCTCGCTTCGATGGTGTAAGGAGGTTCGTGGACTTCATCGACCATTCGATGGCAGCCTTAATGGCAGGTGGTCCTAATGGGTTTGTCAGGCCCTTCGTGGTAGGCAAACGCCATCCCTAAGATGTTGTCGTGCCCCGCGGTAGGCAATTGTCGACATTTAGACCTTGTCGAACCCTTCGTGGTTGGCAAGCGTCGTCCTTCGACGCTTGTCGCCCTTCGTGGTAGGCAATCGCCGTTTTTAGACCTTGTCGAGCCCTTCGGTAGGCAAGCGTCGTCCCTTAGGGACGTTATCTTGCCCTTCGTGGTAGGTAAATTGCGTATTCGTTTTTTGGGACTTTCGTCGATCCTTCGTGGTAGGCAAATGTCATCTTGTGGTTTTGTTAGGCCTTTTGGGGTAAACAAAATTCCAATGAAGCAGACCTGTCTCACACTTCGGTAACGAATAAGTCTCCCTTTACTTTATTACCTAAATTTTTTCTAAGTGTCGAGTTCGGAGTGCCTCACTCTTTAACTTCATCTTATCTGTTATATGACATGCCTAGTTGTTACTTAACAGTTCGAGTTGAGTCCATGAAAGAGTATGCACATTTTTTCAGTTGAATTAACATTGAAGTATTGACAGAAAGTATATGCACCCAAGTCATAAGAACAAAGCCCATGTTTCATTAATATATTGCCAATTACAAGGACAGAAATATGACAAATTTTTTACAAAAATCCTATATGCCAAAAAAGAAAAATAGATGTCCCTCTTCAGGCTGCAGATTCATCTTCGGACGAATCGAGAATGGTAGGATCCGCTTCGATCGCGACAAGTTTTGCCTTGTCCTTTCTTCGGCAATCATAATAACCATCAGAAAACATCTTAACTACCTTCTCGTTCAGCTCGTTTGACTTTCGATACTCGTCATATATTTGCTCCCGAAGCTCTTCAGTTAATGGTGGACCTAAAGCCTGCAAAGCTTCCAACTTACCCTGAAGCTCAAGACGAATGTTCAAATTCTTCTCTTTGTCAACACGAGCTTCCTCCTGGAGATTATCCACTTGTATAGCCAGGCTTTGATTGGTTATACAGAGTTCTGAGTGTCAAGCTCAACATTTAGACTCGTCATCTCCTGTTGGCTGGCCTTCGTCTTCTTCAAGTCCTCTTTGCAGATCTTCAGTTCCTCCATTCTTCGAGTCAAGTCTCTTTGAAGATTTTCATTATTGAAGAGAGCATCGCCGAGGTCAGTCCTTGCCTTATTCCAGGCTGACTTCAGAATCAGATTTTCCCGACGAAGCGAAGATCCTCTTTCTGGCCAGATTCTTGATAAGCGTGGAAGAAGACGCCCAAGACAAAGACTAGCCTTTTGTAGATGTTCACGAGATAATTCGTTAGTTTACAAAGAAATGTATATAAATCCAAAAGAACAGACAAATGAGTTGAACTTTTACCTTAGCGTGATAGCTCATGCCTTCTTTAAGGAGATCCATGATTGAACTATTGCCGAACCGATGTTCATCGGTTTCCCTGACAAATGAGTTGAAGAGATAGAAGGGATAATTCGCATTAAAATGGGGCCACAAAGTTGGGGTCCCCCTTACATCATTCTCAAACTCATCAGTAGATGGGATTGAGATGAAAGGCGTCCGTTCTTCATGCGAAGGGGATGGTGAAGGATCCAGTATATGTTCTCGGGGATGGAGAACGAGCAGGAGAGTTCCTGGTTGGTGAACGGATAGGTGATTTGATGTGGTTGAGTCCGCATCGGTTCTTCTGGTGGTGGTGGTTGGTCATCCGAGGGTTGTTTTCTTTTCAGAGAGGCATTTGAAGCCTCGGTCATTCTTCAGACCCTCCTTAGAAACTCCGAATTCCCACTGGGCCAAGAGGAACTCAAGCTCTTGGCACAGACAACGGAGTTACCTTGACTCGCTTTTTCTTGATTCAAGTGCTCAGATTCGTTCGTTTCGATATCGATCAAAGCTACAAGTAGTAATCCGTTGGGATTCTTGAGCGATACTTCTTGGCTTCCGAACAGCTCTCTTCTTCTTGCGAAGTTGGAGAGTCTCTTCTACAGCCTCTGATTCTACAGAAAGATCTTCGGCATCTGGAGCTTCAGAAGCCGGAATCTCTTCCTGGGGGGTTTCGGTAGAAGGGGATGTTGGAGGTTTTCCAGAAAGGAATTTTTCTAGATCCCTTCGATCCATCGAGGAAGGTTTGATCAAAGACACTGTAACAAAGAAACACACTCTATTAGATCTTTCTACAACAATAAACACCAAAACTTTACTTCAATAAAAATTCAAAAACTTTGAGACTCACATTTGTGGTCATACAACCAAGCTTGTTTGGTGAGAAGATTATAACTCCACTCCTTCTTCGGGAAGTTATCCAGAAGCACAATCATCTCTTTCACGCGTTCCTCGGCTATATCTCCGAAGTCAGGAGATACTTTGTCTAATGTTGTCCAGTCAGGGAGAGAGGCAATCTCAGGTCCTTTGACGAAGAACCACTGCTCATGCCATCTTTTGTTACTGGAAGGAGTATTCACCAGAGACCGTCGCTCGAAATCCTCTCCGACTTTTGAAGGAATCTTGCCCAGAAGTTTGAATCCCTTCTCTCTGGACTTGCTGACGGAATATATGGAGAAGAAAAAGTCGAGGGTGGGGGCGACACCCACTTCACGATGTATATGATAAACGCCAAGATGTGAATGTATGAGTTCGGGACTAATTGGGCGAAGCCGACGCCAATAAACCCTAGAAGGGTGACCAAGAAAACGTGTAAAGGGAATCGAACCCCTTTTTCTAGCAAGGTCAGAGGTATGGCAGTCTAGCCGTCCGGGCACTGGTACATTCTCTCAGTGGCGGTGGGGCAGCGAAACTGATGAGTTGCTGGAACCTGGTATCGCACATAAGCATTGTGAACGCTTTTTTCGTTCATGGTGGAGGCGGTTTTGGCATAAGGGAATTGGGTCGCACTCTGGAAGAAAATAGAGGGGTTTGGAAGAGGTTTTTTCGGTTTGCTCTTACTCGAAGTGGCCTTATTAGGGTTAGGTGTAGGAGGAACAGTGGTGATGGGGGTTATGCGAAGTGGAGAGGTGTTATCAGTACTCGATGATGCTGCCATTGTTGACGATTTTTAGAGAAAAGAAAGAAATCTGAGAGAGGAGGAAGTCTAAAGCTCGAAAAGACGTCTGAAATTTGAAATGGTAAGTAAAATTGTCAAAATTGGGGGAAATTACCTTTTATATTGACGGTTGACTGCATACACAGAGAGGGCGACATTTATTAAGCAAAGAATGATGATGAATCAAGAGGTAGCGTCCGGATGTGGGTATAATGTTTTAACTGGAATGGGTTTCTCTTTGTTGGGCCCCTGATTTTATTTGCATTGTTGATTGGCATTCATCAGTTGGGCCTCGACCGATTCCAGATTGGCCCTTTTTAACTTATTACAATTCATTATATCGTGAACCTATATTATTTACAGTCTTCTATTAAACATCCTGTTTAATAAAAGACTGGAGGGCAATGTTGGGCAATGATACTTTTCATTATCGGACCGGACCTAATGGGTTCTTCCCTTGGATTATGTTACTTTTGTCTTGTTGGGCCGAATGATTTGGGCCCAGTCATTTGATTACGATTAGTGGGTTATTTCGGCTGGATCCGGTCAGTCTGGATCATTTTTATTGTATTGGGCCAAATCCTTGGATCAATCAATTACACAAATTACCACTTAACCCATCTTTGACCGGTAATCATTACATAAGATAGCAGTTGACTGTTATCTGCCACCTTTCTGCATGGCATTAATGAGGATGGGACTCAGAGGACCGGCGGTGGCAAACAGTAGTAGCAGGTAGGGAGGTGAGCTACTTGCTTTCGGCTGAAAGGACCGGGAGTGGGGGGGAGATGTCAAGGGATAATGGGTGGCACGGTAAACCGGGTCTGGAGAACGTATAGGGCAAGGATCACACAAGAAAGGTAAGTAACAAAACATTACACCACACACAATCGGATTACGATTCTCTCTCAAGCACTAGACGTTATTTTTCCTCCATTGTTAACCTTGTGATCGCTCAGATTGACTCTCACGGCGCTATCCCCGACTGGTCCAAGCCATCTGCTTTTGGTGTTGATCAGGTTTATTGTGCAAGATCAGAACGTCTTACGTGTTTGGGACGTGGCAGAAGATCTTGGCGTTAACAGCTTGTATCTGGAATGCTATTCTTTTCTGAACTTTTCTTTTTAGAGAAAAACACTCTATACATCCGTTACAATATTCTTATACGTGATAAGAGATATAGACACGACTGTGAATCTTGTTACTATCTCCGTTTACATACATTATTTTATAATAAAATTACATTACATGATATTCTTAATTTATCATTATTTTTTTACTAATTTTTTTAACATTACATCACCATTCCTAAACTATCACTCTTAAGCTCTTGGCTAATATCTATCTAATAAAATACAAATGATTTTGAATTTTCCGCTCACTCAATAAATCATTTGGGCCGTCCAAAGTTTGGGATAAATCCCACCGTCCATACATCTATCTAATAAAATACATCTATCTATCTATCTAATAAAATACAAAAGATTTTGAATTTCCCGTTCACTCAATAAATCATCTGAGCCGTTCAAAGTTTGAGATAAATACCATTGTCCATACAATGTCGGAGGCACGGGACCCAACTAGTTAGGTTATATTTGAGAACATAAAATTATCTTTAAAAAATGTATTTATAATTTTCTTTTAATTTCAGTTCTTTTTCATGAAATAGTAATGCAGGACAGTTTGAAATAAAAGTTTCTCAAATGGTTTTTGATAATTTGATGTGAAATGAGGAAAAGGAAGTGTGTATGCATTAGTATTTTCTTTTGGATAGAAATAAACATGGTCCCTGCATTAATTTGGTATATTCTATAATAACAAGAGATAATCACACTATAGATTATAAAAAAAAAAGGTGTAAATCACACATCATTAATGAAATAAATAAAATTATTTTTATTCGAATGTCATGTGAATCAAATTTTACACATAATAAAAACAGATAGTGTAAGAGAAAAATAAAAAGAACAAAAGATAAATAGTGAGTGAATTTAAATTTTATTCTTCAATAATCTCTATCTGTGTCAATTTTTTCTCCCTCTTTTATTCTTACTAACTTTAGATATATTACTATTTTTTTTTTTTAATTTAATTTTTACTCTATCCATCTCGAAAAAGATGATTAAAAATACAAATTTTGTTGTGCTCAAAAGAATGAAATAAAATATATAATGTGAAGGGTAAGTATGTCATTTAGTAGGATCTATTAGTGTAAAAAAATATAAGTAATCATCATTTTATATAATCTTATAGGACTACTAAAGAAATTTTTTAAAAAAAAAGTATTCTTTCTTTCTTTTATTTTTATTTTTTTTAATATGTGTGCAAATTTTACGCTGCATGTCATATTCATCCTCTATTATTTGCCCCCAAAGGAAAGCCCAAAGTCAAGGCGGAATTACTGACTTTTGAGGGGAGCTTTTTTGACTTCTGTGAGGGCGCACGCGTAAGTGTTTAATGGATTCGACTTCCAATTTGAATAGAAAATTCTCTTTATTCCTCTTTTCATACGTATTCTACACTTGCCCCAAAGATCTTACTATTTTCGAAGGAACTGGAGTTCTATTCGAGATTTGGTTTGCAATGATTTCCTTTGTTTCAGGGCGTACTTCTACTCTCGACTGAATCAAATATAAATCAATATTTTCAAATTCGGACCGTTCATCGAATCGAAAAAGGTACTGGGTGAATGGGTCACTGGTCTAACCAGTGATCGAATTGTTATTGACTCAGTAACATTATTAATATGTAATAAATAATTAAATAAATAAATTAATATTATATATAATATTTAGTATTATATATAATATTAATAGTACCCCTGTAGTTATTGATCCAACAATTACCCCTGCAATCATTTTATTTTTTATATATAATTTTGTAAGTCCCATTTAAAATATAGAATAGTGTATTTATCTCTTTCGTCTTGTAAAAGGAAGATGGTCAAAAAGAGATGTATACATGGTGTCAAAGGTTAGAACAGCACATAAATATAAGGACATATATAATATTACTTTTAATCGATTTCATAATCAATATATGCGTGCAAGTATACACGGTTAACAAGTAATAAAGTGTAAGTAGAGTATTATTTTCACGAGAAATTATTAATAAAAATTACCAAATACTAACTCTTAACCAAACTAATTTTATTTAAACAATCAATTTAAGGTTTTAAATTAAATTATTTAATTAAATTAATTCTAATTACCACTAGTTAAAATCAGATTATGGAGATTCAAGATCACAACTTCACTTATTATTTCACTTAGACTAATACACTTCTCATTAATTATGCTTACTATTCTGAATTGTTAATCAAGAACACATCAATATCTATTACCATCAACCATCTTTTGATGCGCACCATAAATTAATCAACTTAAATCCACAAATGATAGAATTAATTAAGAAGAATATTCTGATTAACGAATTCATTATATCTCTATGTGAATTACAATTAAAGAGGATTTAAAGCACAAGTTCTTAATCAGCTTACATGCGATGTATATGTATATCTCTATCTTAGACATAAATCATGAATTCCAACGCCATGCAGAAAACACAATCACATACTATTATGATCAGATCTAAACCCATAATTCGTCTCTCAATTTTATATGGATTATCACGGTAATCGTTAGCTAGGCAATTAAACAATTCAATACAAATCATAATAGACAATCCCATGATTAGATCACAATAATCAATAGAGAAGCATATTAAAATAAACTACGCAATAAGATCCATTGTAATCTTTAACAAAAGAATTAGTTCATAATTATTGAATTATACCAATAATCCACAACTGAATAAACATTAAAAGATAAAAATAAGGATAGAGAAGAGAATAGAATCTGTTGTCAGTAAATTTGATGCTCCTCGCTTGCTCCTGTTCTTGATCTTCAACGGTTTTCAAGTTGCTTCAATCTCCAAATCTAATCTAAACTAGATTTTTTTCCTAATATAATATAATCTAATATAATGGAATAGAATCCCCTAATCCTTGTTAATACTCCTCCTTTTATACTCCATCCGTCCCAGGATAAAAGTCCTGGTGGATTTTTCACGCATATTAAGAAGAGGAATAAAATGACAAAATTGTCCATAATAACATGTCATTAAATATAGAGAGAGAATTAGAATAAGAAAAGTATGAGATATTTAATGCTACGGGCATAATAGAAAAAAAATGTAAAAATTTGGTTATTAAAGGAAAGTGAACATTTAACATGGGACAATCCAAAATAGTAATAGGGACTTTTATCTTGGGACGGAGGGAGTATCACTTTTCACGTGTCTTTTAGTCCTCCTTAAAGTCCTTCCAACAATCAGCCTGAACCAAACCTTCTTGGACTCAACTTCTGAAAAACTCTTTTTTTCCAGACAACTTGGCCCCGACGCATGAACAGTACCAGAAATTACAAAAATGTCATTAAGCTCCAATTTTCATGTTTTGACCCTTCGTAACCATTTCCTTCAACACAAAAACAAAAACAAGTGAAATGATACTAAAAATATTTACAGTTAACAAAGAATTAAGCCTAAATGGTGTCCAAATTATAAGTACAAAACCCACTCATCAATTACCCAATTAATATTACGTATTGTATTATATTACGTATTGTAAAAGGACCTCTTACATCTCTTTCCCCTCCCTATCACACCACACATCATCGACCACTGTTTGCAACTGCTACCATGTCAACAAAATAGTGCAGACATCACCAAAGTAAGCGGAAAAAGATCATACGTTCTGACAATCGTCGTCGTACTCATAGTCCTCTTCATCATCCTCCTGGGACAATCCTTATGAGTGGGCCATCCTCAAGTCGAAAAAGCTCCGCTTCATCATCCAAGACGCTGTCCTTTACGCCTTCAACGTTACCTCTGTTCCAAATCTCCTCACTTCCAATTTTCAAGTCACCATCTCCTCCCGAAACCCCAACTCTAGAGGCCTATTCAGTATTTTTTTTTAAATTTTTTTAAGGCTTTAAACAACAAACCGGTCAAATCCGTGAATCGATCACCGGTTTACTGGGTTAACCGGTTGTACTGGTTCACTGATTTTTAGCCATTTTTGATCAAAAATGATTAAATTGTCCAAACCGGACCATTAGGTAGATTGGTTCCGATTTTTACCGGTCCGACCAGTTGTCCGATCAAGGTTTTAAAACATTGATACAAATAGAATGGCAGTCAAAACTGAGCAGATTCTTTTGGGAATAGAAGGAGTATACATTTCTTTATTTAGTCTTCCAAATTTATAAAGTTTCAATTTTACTTTCACATAATTTATATACGTAACTCGTTTGCCATTGGTGCTAGTATTCATAATAAAGTTTTAAGATCTCTCTCCTAGGGGTGTTCAAAACAACCGATTTTTTTTGATTTTTTGGGACCTAATCAACCTATTTTGTTCGGAGATAAAAAGAACCCATTCCGGTTTGATACAAAAATCCAGATATACCGATTTTTGATATCGATTTCAGTTCGACGTTTTCATGATTCGGTTTCTCAACCTAGGACCTAGATATATCTGGGTTTTCTATTTTTTATTAATAATAATTTAATAATAATAATAATAATAAAATAATGATTATAATAATAAAAATAATATTAATATTAATAAAAATAATAATACTATTAATAAAAGTAATAATAATAATAATAAAATAATAATAAAAATAATAAAATAATAATAAAAATAATTAAAATAATAAAATAAAAAAAATAATAATATTAATTTTCAAGAAAAGCAAGTCTTAAGGCAGCATCACGGGGATTCAAGATATCTTAGGTTCAACCTGCACTGCAAGTATCGGTTCATGAAATTAGCTACTATCGGTATTCGGTTCGGTTCGATTCGGGCCGGTTCAGTTTTTTACCGATGAACACCCCTGCTCTCCCCCGTGTGATTTTTTCTAGTCAAAATTTTCTTACAAGTCATTGTGTTCATGAAACTAGGAAAATATGAAATTATAAAAATAAACAACTATATTCGGACAGACTGTAATCTATATAAAGGAGTCCGAATTTGTTGGGCTACTGTTGGAGCCCATTTTCATGCTTGTTTTTGGACTAAAAGACAGTTTGCACCCCAAAATTTGTAGCATTATTGAGGTTTGCACCCTAATATTTAAAACGTATCTAAGTGCACCCTAAACTTCTTTTTCGCTAAACAAAATGCACCCTCTGTACAATTAACCGATCAAAATTGACCAGTTGTGCCTGTAATCCAAATTTTGAAGGGTAATTTCGATAAAACATGTTTAAAAAAATTAAAACATTAAAAAAATAAACAATAAACCACACTCTCAAATATAAACCAAACCCCAACCCTAAATTGATCGAAATTTTACTTACTTGGAGGTTGAGGTATATTTTATTTATTTTTTATTTCTTAAACATGTTTTACCGAAATTACCCTTTTAAAATTTAGATATTTTAATCAATTTCAATTTTAATTAATTAATGATGCAAAAAGTGCATTTTGTTTAGCGAAAAAGAAATTTAGGATGCACTTAACTACGTTTTAAATATTAAACCCCCTTTAGACGACGGTTTGATTATACAACCGTTGCTCATACATACTTTAAATGACAGACAACATATAAGCGTCATTAAAAGTATGAACGACGATTGTATATGATCAAACCATCTCCCAAAGGGTGAAAGCTGTAATTGAGTAAGATAAGGGGTATGCACTTGATCCGGGACGTATATATATATATATATATATATATATATATATATATATATATATATATATAGGGGCCTTCCATGTGCCAGGTTCTTTATGGAATCTTATCTGACACCCCATTTTTTGGATAGTTGATAAACTTATTGGAAGGCGAGATTGAAACATAAATATACCCGGTAGTAACAACTTCTCTGGCTTTTATTTTAATATGAGGACCCCACCATAGTCAACATGTTTGTCGGTTTGTTTAACTAAAACGAATTTTTAATATTAAATAATACGATACTGAAGTGCGAACATGTATCAACAATATAAAAAAAAAAAAAAAATTCAATAGTAAGAGCCTCTTAGGATTACAAAAATAATAATAATAATAATAATAATACTGGTAGTAAGAGCTCTCTTCCTAACACTAAAAAAAAAAAAAAAAATATTTGTTATTATAAAATATTTGTTTTTATAAAATATGATATATATATTTGTTATTATAAAATATTTGTTATTATAACAAATATTTGTTAGTGTGAGTTTAGATTTTTTTTTTTTTTTTTTTGAAATCAAAAGAGGCTCAACCTATTATTATTATTATTATTATTATTTTTTTTTTTTTTTGTGTGTTCTAAGAGGCTCTTACGGTTTGTATTATTATTATTATTATTTTTTTTTGTTTCTAAGAGGCTCTTACGGTTTGGAATTTTTTTTTTTTACAATTTATACAGTGTTCATTTGTCTTAGGTCGATATTAATATTAAAAATTCGCTTTAGTTAAACAAACCGAATCGACAACACGTTGATGATGGTGCATCTCATATTAAAATAAAAGTTCTAGCATGTTGTTACTACTTGATATTTATTATGTCAATCTCAAATTTTCCAATAAGTTTATTAACTTCAAAAAATAGAAATCTTGAGACAATAACCATATCAACATCGTCATCTTTATGGACTTATATATATATATATATATATATATATATATATATATATATCCTGTCCGTGTAGCGAAGGCGGGAGATTAAAAAGAAGGAGAAGAGAGAGAAGAGAAGAGAAAAATGAGCCACCGATCCGTAACCATTTCTTCTTCTTTTTCTTCTTCAGAACCGCTTGATTTAGACACTCTCCATAAGTATGTCCCATTTTCTCTCTGCTAAGATATACATTTGTCTTTTTTTTTTTAATTTTTTAAAATATATAATTATGCAGTCGAATTAAAGAACTCAAAGACATTAACAAGAATTCGATCGATGAGAATGAAGTGTCTGAGTTGGATTCGCAGAAATTACTGAAAGACTGTGCTGTTGATCTTGAGGTAGCCTCGATTTCGATGTATATTATTCTCCAATTTTGTCAATTTTCAATTATGAACTTTCACATTTATCTCTGTATCTTCAAATACACTGTAACAGATCAAATTGAATCAAATTCTATTGGAGTTCTCTGATATCAGCTCCTTATCAGTTCATGATTTAGGTAAATCTCACCTAGTCTCTTTCTCAGTGTCTTTCAACACATACACACTCCCTCATTTCAAAATATGCAGTATATACTTAATATATTGGGTCACTCTTAATTTTGCAATCTTTTAGCTTCATATTTGAAGTATTTGAAAAGGGGATATTTATATGTATAGTACTCCTTCCATCCTCCAAAATGATTGTTCCATTCCCTTTGTTGTGTGTCCATAAATGAAAGTCTCTTTCTCAAAATATACTTAAAAGTGACTCGATGTTCCAAAATTTCCTTACAAAGTGTTTAAACCTAGCCTTCGTTAAATCTGTGTTAGAATATAAATTGGGTTAGGAGGTTGAAAAATTGACAAGTTTTTCTTAACGTGATTGGTTTCTTAAAATGGGACTCTTGTTGTGGGACTTGAGACATAGGGAGTGTAATTTTAAAAGTGGACCTCCTATTTTAAGGAAAGGGCCTGTAGTATACTGTTATTTTTTTTTACTTTTCCTTTTATACCTTTGCAACTTGCTTTCAGAAAAAGATTAATTTTTAACTTCTTGCACTTCTAATTTTTTATTTTGACAAGTAGTATGTACACTCTTTTGCGCATTAGTTGGTGCTTTTACCTCTAGTATATGTATGTGTTTCTGTATTTAAGTCATTAATTGGATAGTTTTCTTAGATATTTACTCAAAACACTTGAGTAGTGATATATACTTGCATATACATTCATGTAGCGTATAAGGTGTCTCTGGGGTATTTGCAGATGCATTTGCGGAGCATTTGAAAGGGGAGCTTAGCGTGGTGAAAGCTGAAAATGGTAAAATTTCCAATGAAATTGAGGACCTGAAGAGGATATATGTGGGAGGTGGGAAAGTTTAATGTTGTTTGAATTTGCATCACGTGCATGACATGCACATTGCAAGTTTTGAGGTTGATGCAACACATTTGTTTTGCAGATTCTACTCGATTGGAAAGTGATCTTGAAGGGTTGGAATATTCTCTAATCTCTGTTGCATCACAGGTTAGTTCTCTATTGATGAGGATAGTCTGGAAATCAAAAAACAGTTTCATATAGTGCATTCATTAGTAGAAGCACAATTATATTTTAAGTTGGTGGTGCATCTATAATGGATACGTATTGGATAGTTCATCGAATTAAAAAAATGTGGCGTTTGACTCTTTCTAGGCCAGTCCACTATTTGAAATTATATTCTCAATTTAAGAAAGTTGTCCAGCACTTCTTAGGCACTTGTAAGAGCAAGACCACCAACTTTATATGTTAACGCATTACTTTCTTAAAAGTGGATTGTAGTTTAAATGAAGCAAATAGAATGTTGCGTTATGAAGTAAGCTTGGGAAATGACTATATTAAAAAGCTTCTTCTGTATTAAAAAAAAATATAAATAGTGATGCTAAGCTTTGAGTTTGCAGAGCTACAATAACATTTGGTGTAACTTCTTTTGAATTTGGAAATGAAAAATTGCGGGTAGATAAGGTCCCTTGCAGTTTAAAGGTTTGGGTAAGCTAGTGTAGTATTGAGGGGAAGGGCTGGACTACCACCCGGGTGCTTACTACAGGATTTGTGGATTAAACTTTGAGTTACTTTGTCAAATTAAAAGTAGGTGGAAACATGATCCAGCTCAAAGAAGGAAATATAATTTATTAGGTTTATAACAATATTAATTGATGATTCTAACTTTCTAAGAGCGTGAAGGATTAAAAAGCATGAATATTTTTTTTCCTAATCTTAGATTGCTTGTTGATTGTCAATGTCTTATGATTATATTTAAACGATGAGATAACTATTGCATTTAAAATACTCTAAGCTGTTATAGTATTGATCTGTTGAGGAGGATTTGATGTAGGACAGGTCTAGAAAAAAGTTTAGAAATATAAATTAAGATGTGAAAGAAGGGTGATAAAGAACTATCCAATGTAAAAGCACACACAAACAAAGCCCAAAGCTTTTAAACTCAATTCATAATATAGTCATCTCCTCCAGTTAATAAAGGCTACATCAACTTAAACAGGAGACCAATGACTTGGAAGACAAGTAAAAGCCCTAATTTCAAATAATGAAACAACTCCTAAAGATAATCTACTACTACAATTAAACTTCTGGAATATTCTACGTTATTTAAATTTATATATAGTATTAATTACAACAACTTATCTCTAAATGATAGTTAAATAACAAGTAATTAATCTTTTGATCCTCCTCTTCTGCTTCTCATTAGGATTTGACAACAATTGGCTCAAAAAGTGATTAAAGAATTTACATATACTAGTTCGCGCTAAGCTCTGCTGTTATACATGTACACACACACAGAGAGAGATGTGATTGTGCATGTCTGTGTGTTTTTGTGTATATGTTTGAAATGCAATCTAATTGCCTTCTCCTTGACATGTCTTTAAATTGCTGTTTACCATACTTCACCTATTCAAAGCAAATCTATTAAGTTCACATAAATCTTAGCATCCCATTCTCCGCATGTAACTTTATAGGGTACCGAAGGAACAAAAGCTGATGCAAATCTTGATTGCTCTACGAATGAAGATCAAAGAAGCTGCCAGTTTAAGGTCTAATCCATCACATCCTCATGTTTTTTCCTAGATTATGGATTAATTTTGAAATCATTGAAGCTGTTTAGTGTCTATACATTATCTTAAGAAAGTGTAACACATCTATTGGGATTCGAACCTTGTTCTTCCTCTATGAAATTATAATCTTTCTATTATCATGTAATTATGTTGATCATGCAAATTAACAACTATAAACTGATTGAAGGGTTGATACAAAAGTTACCATATTCTTATTGACCTAACAAACTGTGTATTGGTACTTGCGTACCCAAATATGGTAAGAACATACTAATACTCCAAATTTAGTGTACTGAAATATTTATTTGTTGTTTTACCATAGTTGAACAAATATCAATTCTCTAACTTAGTAATGGATGCTCAAACATACATTGGTACTAAATAACAATTAACTTGTTAGTTCAACTAAAAATCTTCTATAAAGCTTTGTTTTATTGCATTTAGAGAACTTATACTTGTGTCTACACATTGACCTAGTAAGTACCCAGAACACAAATATATGTCTAAATTATACTCCAACCGTTCAACAAAAGAGTCTCATTTGCGATTTTTATTGTTCCACAAAAAGATATTTTTTTAAAATTTATTTTACTGATAGTAGTATAGAATGATTCAATATCCTCAAGTTTGTCATCATATTTTTGTTATCACGTGATTGATACTTTCTTGCCTTTTTGATTCTAGACACCAGTTTAACGAATTGTTCATGTTCTTTTCGTTTTATGACTTGAATAAAGAAGTCATTATTGATGTGTATTTGTAACTTGCAGATTTTGGAACTCAGTAATCACATTGAGAATAATGAAAGAACTTTTAAGTCATTGCAGGATCTTGACAGTGTTTTAAAACGGTATTTTCTATCTAGAATTTTTGGTATTTCCACATCATCTGTTTTATGAACTGCTTGATACAAGTTTTATTATTCTTTTAGGTATGAGGCCGTAGAAAAGATTGAGGATGCTTTGACAGGTCTTAAAGTGATTGAATTTGGAGGAAATAACATAAGGTTGTCTTTGAGGACATATGTTCCTAACCTAGAAATCTTGTTATCCCAGCATAATATAGAAGATATATTTGATCCGTTGGAGCAGACTCATGAATTGGTATTAGACCTTGTGGATGGGACCATGGAGCTAAATAATGCTGAGGTTTGATTCAAAATTCTGCATTCAATTGATCATATGACCTGTCTTTTATGTGCATCATGATTTTAGAGTAACAAATTGATGAAACACGAGTATCCGGAAGCCTATTACTTCCACCTTTCTACGAAGGTGACCTAGCCCGCACAGATACTAATATGACCAACAGATCTTAGATACTCCATTTTCTAGGATCTAGTAGGAGATTTATAATTTTAAAGAAGTTAGATTATGAAAGAACAGTGCAAGGAGTCCTTATATATATGTGGACATGTATACCTATCTATACCAAAATATAACAAGGCAAATACCGATTCATTTTGGTTGGTCTTGAGTCAACTCAACAATCCAACTTTGATGACTCGGTAGCCGAAAAGTTTAATATTTTATTTTGCCAACTCTTCATAGTCATAAATTTTGACATTTTCAAAAAAATTCAACAACTCAAAAGTTTTTGATATTCCAATGCATCTCAAACTTCATGTATAAGGTAAAGAACTTTCATATGAATCACTTTCTTTCGTCTTTGTCATGTTTATGACAAAGAAAGACAATCATTGAAAAGTCAATAGCCATATCGAAATTGGAAAACCTTTGTGCCTTTTTTTCTACAAACAATTTCTTTGCCATCTAGCCATTATACATTGAACCTCAAAAACTATTTCATACTGTAAAAATTTAATTAACCTTTTAAATTCTAAGTGCACAACTTTTATTATATAAAATTACGAGTTCTGTTTTATTATATAGATTATATTAATATGGGCTTAATTAAAATTTAACATATTTCTCAAATTATAAATTAAATGCATTGTACTCGGTGATCCTTTTCTGTTTCAATTCACCCGTATTTGTCAAAAAGCCCACCAAATAATATATAACATACTATTAATATTTTATCTTATATATATACATATAATATATACTAAAATTATACGTAATGTTTTTTTTCAAAAAAAATACCAGATAAGTCGTTTTTAAGTTTACCCGTGCCAAGCTTGTACATATAAATATACATATACATGTATTATATATATATTTTTGTGTGTGTGAATGTGCATGTGTATTCAGACACTTATGCGTGTGTGATCCATAACAAACGTTGGATAGTAGTCTATAATCATCCAACACATATATAGCCGTCCAATTGCAGGTCTAATGGCGCAGACTACAAGTTGTCCGCATAGTTCTTTACGGGTCCTCCACAAACAATACTGTGGACGTGGGCCCACACATGGAATTGACATTTTTGCCCCCTCTGTAATTTGTAAAACACTCCCTGTGACGCCCCCAAAATAGGTTTACATCACTCATCTTGAGTCGCCAGATATCGCACTATAAAAATCAAATACAAACTTCATTTATACAATTGTTGAACTGTCGTAAGTGCGAGTATGCGACAACGAGATAAGTTGTGAGTTTTAATACAAATGTATGTAACTCTCCTAGTGCCTCGACCACAACCTTACAATGGTACTTTACATAAAAGTACAGTCAAAAACTGTTTTAAAAATTAAAATCTTTGGGAAGTGCTCAAGGAAACCTTCGTACATGTGAGGCCATGCGTCTAGGTTATGATAGATATCATATGTCCACAGAATTATCTTTGGTTGAACCAAAAGTCCCCAAAGAAATACAAGAAGATTACTATCATTTTCTTTCCAATGGTTAGTCTTCTCTTGATATATAATTATCTCCGTCGTCTCCAAGTGATAATAATATTTCAAATATACTCCAAGATCATATAGGTAGTGCTCGTAGATATACTTACCAAGTGGATGTGCACAACCATGTCTTATGATAACACGAGGTTGTATGTCATTAGACATCTTGTATGATAGTGGCAAAACACCCTTCCAAAGTTGGGTTCACCTCACCCTATTCGGTTCACCAAAATTAAATATCAAATGACGTATACAATATGACAAACTTATCTAAAGTTCTCAACAAAATTATTTTCATATTATTTAGGGAGAACCTCAACAGCTATAGACCATCGTTCTATTCCCCTGTTATCTCCCGCTCGACCCAACTACACTCTTATTACTTGAAAGGAATTGTGAAGCAGAAGAGTGAGCACAACTAGCCCAGTAAAGAATATCATGACTAAAGATAATTTACATCATCAATAACCTTCATCAGTAATAAATCAGAGATTTAGAACACATAGTAGATGATAAAACTTTTCAACCATAGTTCTGACTAACGAAGCGATCCATTAAAAGAGTCAAATAGACCATCGATCTATTATCTTCTATATTAAAAGTCCACCAATAATGTTTTATCCTCAGAACATCAATCAACAATTCACATCCCACAATCATATGAATAACTCATAATCATAATTGTGATTCTAAATTCCTCTTCGTACCCGGGATCGAAGATAATTTTCATAACCTATCTTCACCTGAAACATCAAAAATCATGGTTATACCAAATCACAATTCCTGCTCATAATCATACTAATAAATTCATCTTTACACTACGGCCAAAGATATTCATTAACAATTCATCTTTGCACTACTGGTGCCGAAAGATATACAACCAGATTTTAGAAGAGTCAAGTAGAGCATGATATCTACTATCTTTTACTTAATTAAAAGTTTATTATCAATATTTTATCATTGAGACTCGACAATAAATAATCCACATCATCGAATCACTCCCCGCACTACTGAGCAAAAGATATTCGTTAATATCACATCCATGAATTATCCACGACTACGGGCCGAGGATATTCATTATTATCACATCCATGAATTAATATTTCATTCTTTGAGACTCACCAATAATTAATCCACATCATCGAATCATCCTCAGCACTACGTGCCAATGATATTCGTTAATATCACGACCACGAATTATCTATGGACTACGGGTCAAAGATAATCGTGTTTTCATCAACTGTCCATGATCGTACCATAAAAATTCATCTTTGCACCTCGTCAAGAGAATCCATGACCGTAATCATACCAAAACCGTCCATCAATGCATTACGCCAACGATGAAGACTTTTACCACATCATTTGTAATATTACTATTACGATTATACCGAATAATTCCTTGTCATAATCATACCAAGTCCATCTATGCACTACAGGCCACATATGACTTTCATCATAATATAAGCATGAAGATAGTGACAATAATATAAAGAATCAATCAAATGAGATAAAGATAAATATTAAACACTTATAATACAATTTATCCAGCGTTCAATAATAACCAAATGTTATCAATCACTTAATAATCTCATAATCTAATATCATTAATATTATAACAATATTTTAATCATTTCTTAAACTTATAAATAATTTATTTTAATTGTTTACACTTTACCAAATAATGCATTTAATCATTCAAAATGTCATACTCATAAGATTTCATCACCAATGATCAATTCCTCATCAAAAATCAAGCATATACCTTATATAGGATTTCCAAGCCATAAAATCCTATTTACCAATTTTTCAACTTCACATATCATATTTAATTCATATGTTCGTAACTAAACCATTTTCAAAAAAAAAATAACAAATCAGTCCCAAACATTTTTCTTTTCTGGGATTTAGCAGAATATAGTCCCATATTGAATATATATTTTTCTCGAAATTTTTTAAAATTCATTTACTATTTTTCATATGGCCAAAATCGCGAATATTTAGACATTTATCATAAATTGTACTTTTGTCCAAAATTCCGAAATTTACGGTATATACTCTGTTATATACATGTACTCTCAATAAAAATTTCACCAATTTTGGAGTTAACCACAAGGAGTTATAAGGGTTTACTTTTAAAATAGTCTTTCCCAGTAAATTCATAACTCTTAATCTATACATCCAAAAATCACCATTTTGGACACTATATAGAAAACTCATCAAATTATCATTTCAAATTTTTCCGAATTTTTTGAGGGTCAAAAAATTACGAAACCGCAAATGGATTTTCGCTACCACGCGGTAATCCACGTAAACAGATTATTTTAACGAGAATAATAAAGAATGGAATAACGTAAAGAATTCATCAAATGCGTGCGATAGATCGCAGACGTGTTATTCCCAATGAATAATAATAAAAAAAATGGAACCGGTGTCACGCCAATCATCCGCACAAATGTTCACGCGGAATAATAAAGAATGGAACGAATGGAAATGCGTGTCATGCTGTAATACGCATGATATTCCACAAAATATTAAAGAATGGAATAACAATAGAATTCACCGTGCATGCGATAGAGCCATTGCATGACGCGAGTTATTCAATGAATAATAAAGAATGGAACCAGTCAAAATGTAACCCGCATGCACGCATGATATTCCAATGTAATAATAAAGAATGAAATAACGGCCGAGAATTCACGAGGCGTGCGATGAGATCAAGCATGCATACGGAGTTATTCCAATGTAATAATAAAGAACTAAATAATGAAGAATTTCACCATGTATGCGGTATTAAGATGTATGAGTTATTCCAACATAATAATAAAGAATGGAATAACAGAAGCTCTCTTCATGAATACGAAAGAAATAATACCCTTTACTTTAATAATAATATCCCTTACCTTAAAAAAAAGAGTATTCCGACGGGTAGGGCGGGGATATACTTGAAGAAAACTTGCACTATTTTCTACGCTCAAAGCTTTCTTAAACTATAAAGAAATACGCTCAAGATTATAGAAGAAGAATTCTCTGAACTTCTGGTGTGATTTTCAATTCTAACTAAACATCTTATTTATAGGAGAATGGAAAGGATACTATGCTGTACTATGCAATAAAATATAATATATTACTATAGCAATAATTGAACAAAACTGAGTGACTTCTCACGTAAGCATTAATAATCAATCTGGTGTGCTTTCTTGTCAGGCCATGCCAGACATCTGTACATTTTAACACCGGGTGTTTCAACAGTTAACGGTAAAATTTCTGCCGTTATTTTTATAAAAAGATAATTTTGTCGTTTTCTAACTCCGACAATAATTCTATTGTGGGCTCCACCAATGATTGTGTCGTTGTACGAATATTCTCTGTTAAAACGAATATTCCCTGACCAATCGGATATTATATAACAACTTGCTTACTTTACAAAAATTTTCACATATCCCCCTTAACTTTAAACTTTTATCAATTTAACCATTTACGAAATAAAATAATAATTATAAGAAAATTGAATACTTTCATTTCATAAAATTCGGGGTCTTACACTCCCGTCCATAAACAATTGAACGCACGTAGTTTACTATTTCATTATTGTTTTTGTTTGACAAGATTGTCATAAAGCCATTGATTAAGTTGCACAAGTGATGTCATCATTTCGCAGGGAACTTGTAATCCAAAAGTGCGGTAGTTGGAGATGATTAAATGAGCACTTATGTAAGATAAGTATTTACTAATCACAATTAGTGAGGTATTATGTAAATTACTCCTTGTAACAAATTATTCAAGAAAAAAGTAGAATTTATAAATCAGGTATAATTAGATGGTAGGCAATTTGGGAGATATTATGTAAACCAGCGATGATAATTGTTCTACCCAAAATATGGTGTTCATCAATTCGTGTTATTTATTAAGACCCAAATGGATGCATTCTGTATGTAGACCTCACTCGCGGGGCTTTGGGTGATTTAAACTTGAGTTATTAAATCATTATGTTTGTATAGGAAGTCAATTTTCTGGAAGGTTACCTGAACATGTATTATTTTGTTTGCTTAGTCTCTTTTTCACTTGCTCGTGTCAATTAATGTGTGAGCTTGTCAAGTTCATATTTTAATGTCCACTTGTCATTTAGGACTCATTAGGAGTATTAGTTTTTTATTTCTAAATTAATTCAGTCCCTTGTTTTGTGTGGCGCGAGCTTAATCACAAATAAAACCTACTACTAATCTGTTGTATCTTTTCAATTCATAGGCTATAAGTTTGTAAATGTATTTTGAACAAACTGCTTTTTTATTTATCTACTCCGCTGTAAATTGTTACCCGTTAGATGATTAAAACAAAATTTCTCTTCGACTATTTGTATTGTTCTTATTCTTTTCTAACACATGATGTCATAGTGATGTCATTGATTCATCACATTTTTATTGCCGAGTAGTTGGTATGAGTTTGCTTGTGTAAAGAGTGAGTAGACTACGAGGCTCTGCTTTCATGCTTAATATACAGCAATAAGAGTATTTGAAGCAGTGCGCCAATAATGCCTAATTACCTGCTCCTATATTACATTTTGTGCCATATATTGCTCTCACATAGTTCACTTAATTTTGTTGTTCATCTATTGGAGAGATTAATTATTTCATTAAGTTACAATCGACGAGTCATTTCATGAAGTTATCATAGACTAGTCATTTCATCTAGGTCTGGTTTATTTCATCTAACGTTTTAAAGCCTTCACCATGCTTCCAGATATTCCCAAGTGATGTGTACATAGGTGAAATAATTGATGCTGCAAAGTCTTTCAGGTTTGTTTCTTCCAGTAACTCCATATTCTACTGTTTAACTTCAGGTTGTATATGTTATTGGTGTACATAATTAGGGTATGTCCACATTTCCAAATATTTAAAACTATCTTGAACAACACTTATGTAAGGCACCTAAGCTCATGTCTAATTGTGGGCAACTTATTTTGGAGCTCATAGCATATTTTTTATATACCTATTTAAAATAAATGAGTATGAACATTGGCGGGAGTGGTTAGCATGAAGTTAATTTTGGTCAATTGACTAATACAATGTCGACACGCAGGCGGGAGTGATCTCTCTCTCTACGTGTCAGCGCTGTATTGGTCAATTGACCAACTTACCATGAAGTTAACTTCATGGTACCAGAGATTGCCAATTTTGTTTTATTTATTTATATTTCTGCAAATTGCAACAATAAAACTAAAAGGATGAGAAATCCTTTCAGTAGAGACAAAAAAAAAAACTTAAAAACCTGTAACAAGTGGCCTGAGACCCTACAGTCTTTACCCATGTACAGTCTTGTTCCCAGAAAAATGACAATTTAGAGAAATGAAGAGCATGACTGAAGTGGCACGAGTTAACGGATCCTTGTCAGGAGCTTATTGTGGATTGTGTCATGTGAAGATCTAGTATCCGACTAGAGCAAAGAAAAAAAAACTTCATCTAGAGTCTCAAGCTACTTGGGGGTCTCGTCTTTGACATATCCAGTCTTTCTTCTAGTTTGCTCTTCTTCATTTTTGAACTTAAAGAAGTGTATCCAGGTTCCATTTCGTTCGTTTACTTTTTGGAGGATTTTAGTATTGGGTATGTGATTATCTTTGGGAGTTCCTTGAGCTATTTTCATATTATTTTTCGGTTGTGGAGGAGTTATACTCTTTTAAGCCCCTTTGTATAAACATCAACCCCTTTTCAGTGACTATCTTTTATTGAGTATAACTTATTACTTGTAAGAAAAAGAAATTAAAATTTGAGTTTATATAAAAAAAAATAATCATAATGTTTCTTCTTTCCTGCAAGAACTTCCAAGAACAAAATCCCATGATCTCTTGATGCACATATTAGTTGGTAGAGTCTCTGTGTGTGTGTGTGTGTATGTCTCTGTGTGTGTGACACAATTCTTTTTCCTGAACATGTTAAATCTCTTCAGGCAAACAACATAATAATGACCATTAACTTGGTTGGTTATGTAAAATGTTATATAGACTTTCATTCTTATTGTAATAATCTGAAGAAATTAATAGTTGGGTTTTCAGGCAACTATTTTCACCTCTACCGTTGCTGGAGACGAGGTCTCCTTTGGAGTGGTTCGTAAGAAAAGTGCAAGATAGAATTGTATTAAGCATACTAAGGCTACTTATGGTGAAATCTGCAAATAAGTCAAGGTCAGACATCGGTTTCATAGTCAATGCATGCTTTTTTTTTGAGTTATAACTCGTACAAAATTCAGTAGACATACTTTTTGTCTTGTCATATGTTCTCTTGCTTACCTTTAGTTATGGGTGGCTGTGAGCTTTTCTACAATGTTCTAATCTAAGTAGACAAATATTTTATCTTTCAAATTTACTAGACCACTCTGAATTAGTAAATTAAGATAACAACAGTTCAAAACCATGTAACTACATGCACACCAAGAGTATTAATGTCAAATCACCAGTCAGTCCACTAAAAAAAGTCGTATTTAAGAGTTAAAGAAAACAATTATACCCTGAACTTGTGAAAGTGGTAGAAAAACTGTTCCTGTATGCAGCAGATCTGCACCTGATGTAGTTGTAAGAATCGCCTGTTAGATTTAGTTGTAGACAATGAAGTTCTTTTTGATTATGTATGTTTTTATAGTCAGCTCTAAGGATATGAAAAGTAGATTCGTTGTTTTTATTACTAAATGTGCTGTAAAAGCTAGAGGCTACTTTCACTTGTGGACAATTTTAGAAATGAAATTTTAGTTCTGCGGTTGGATCTAATCATCTGGTAACGAAACCAAGTTTCACGTAGGAATATTTTTTCTTGGATTTGCTGACATTATTTGTCAAAAAAGTCTAGTTTTTCTACTTGTAATAACTGAAGTTAATTGGAGTTTAAATCTCAAGTATTTGCAAACATCTAACATATCTTCTAGAGTAGTGAGTATTCCCAAATTTTACTTATAATTACTTGTTACTAATATAGGCACTTCTTTGAGTATCTAGAAAGAGATGAGATAATAGTGGCTCATATGGTGGGTGGAGTTGATGCTTTCATAAAGGTATCTCAAGGCTGGCCGGTATACAGTTCTCCTTTGAGGCTAATATCTCTCAAGAACTCGAGTCAATTTTCCAAGGAAATATCTTTGAGTTTTCTTTGCAAGGTTGAGGTGAGTTATGTTTTCCATTTTTTCTTGCTCTTGGACACAAATTGTTCTTGTAGCTCTGAAAGGAAGTATATATTTCATTGTGCATGCGAAGGCCAACTGATCCACTCATTTGCTACATTTTGATAATGCTGTGTTTCCTATATATATATATATATATATATATATATATATATATATTTACATTTCACCTTTTTCTCCTATATATTTGTTGGTTGTCAGGAGGTGTCGAACTCATTGGATAAACAGATACGGCAGAATATATCAACCTTTGTTGACTCCGTTGAGGAAATCCTACTGCAACACATGCGTTCAGAGCTCCAATTTTCTGATAATACTAGAGAGAAATGATCGTTTTTGCTGCGCATCTGGATGATGGTACCATTCATTCTAATGTTTTGAACCTATGTAATGCATTATAAATGGTGGATGAGAGATGCATGTAATTTTGAAGAATATGTTTGTTTGTAATAAAACTTGTGTTTTGTATTACTTGTCTTCACCGCTACTTTTAAATTATATTTTTATGAACAAACATGGAACGAAAATTGTTTTAATATATAAATTTTGTAAATAAATTATTTTTGGGAAAAATGATTGCAAATTTTTAGATTAATAGCTATATTGTATCAATTTTAATTATAATACCTTATAAATTTATTTCATTTTAATAATTCAAATTCACCTCTCACTTATCTCATAAATATGGATCAAAAAATACTTAGGTGAAGTAATAAGGGCAATTTGGAAAAAATTATTTGTCAATTTTCTTAGAATAATTAAAAACGATAAATAATTAGGAATAATAAAAAAAAATTCTAAAATCACACGGAATGGAGGGTTTTACTATTTACATAATTTGTATTTGTATTGTCTATAACTAAAATAATTCATATAAATTATAAATTTCAAAATAGCTCAAGTTTTGATATTTATTATTATTATCAAAAACTTGTACATTAATTATTGTTTGTAATATATATATATATATATATATATATATATATATATATATATATATATATAGCTTGTTTTGTAAGCTCAGATAGTTAGAGATCATAGCTTTTTGTTTCCGCATTGTATTTCCGTATAAATAGATTATAACTATCAGTTGTAATTAAAGTAGTACATTAATACAGAAATATATTTTTCATTATTTTTCTCTCTTTCAAATTAATTAGAGCTAGGTTTTCACAATATTCAAATCTAAGATAAACATGAATTATAGATATTCTACATCTCTTGAGCTAATAAGTTACACGTCGCAGTCAAGATATAAACAGTCAACTTCAATTCCTAATTACAGACCCACTAATTATTTTGTTGTATTAATTTTCTTACTAAATTAATTAACTGATTGGTTAATTATTGATTAGCTAATTATTTTTTTAATTAATTACGTGAGTCATTTCCTACATGATTAATTAGATTTAACTTTTGTATTAAAACCATAACTTTCATATCCTAACCTATTCTTGTATTTAACCTCTTTTCTTATTTTTTTTTCTTTTTTATTGCATTAGTTAAGTTTCTTGCTACTTAAGCAACTAACTGAATAGCTTAGGTAGGTTCTATCCTATTTGAATTAGAAAGGAAGTTTATGTACTTTTCGCACAGTTGAAACCCTAACTTAATTTCTTATATAAATATATACATTTCATTAACATAGAAGTAATAACAGAGAGAGAAATATAGATATGGAACTGGTTATACCATCGGGTTTTAGGTTTACACCGACGAAAGAAGAACTCGTCGGCTTCTTCCTTCTAAATAAGGTGATGGAACCATCATGGGGTTATTTTGATTGTTATATCGAGGAAAAAAACATTTACGACGATGCTCCGTGGAATATATTTACAAATAATCAAGATTGGTCGAAACTCAACGACCAATCGAATAATAAGAGGACACAATATTCTACGCATTTACTAAGTTGAAGAAGAACGGAAAGAATGTGATTAGAAGCGGCAAGTGTGGCAAGTGGCATGGTCAAACCAGCCCTAAACCCATCAGGTTTAATGATGAGATCATTGGGTGGAAAAAAATGTTCACATTTGAGTACTTAACGTTGTTGCAGAAGGATAATCGTGGAGGTACTGAAGAACGTCATTGGATTATGCATGAATACTCCTTAGATATGGATTTCTTAAAGAAGAAAGTGCGGCAAAACAATGTTGTTTATAGTGATTATGACTATTACGTGATTTGTCATGTTACAAGAATAAATGAATCTAAAAGTAATTTTGATCAGGGATAAATTAAAGAATCATTTAATTTGATGGTCGATAGGATCAACCTTTTGCTCGTTTGGTTCTTGCTATTCAATTCTTATATTTTGTACGTACATGTTGGGAAACTGTATAATTTTTATAATGAATTAATTCGTTTGTGAGCGTACGTGAATTGTATGTACGTATATGTTCTACAATTTATTTTGTTTTGGGTGGTCCATCTGGTTGTCGATATGTTCTGTTGTGGAAATTGGAATGAAATATCTTAATTTTGGTCCATCTGGTGTAGAATTAATGAATCTTAATTTTGTTGCCGCAATGGGCGGGGGCGGGGGCGGGGGCGGGGGCGGGGGCGGGGGCGGGCGGGAAACTTCGTGCAGACAGGCCAAGTTGATTTGTTAGTTTGTTGGAAGTGTGGTAGCTGTTTGACAAACAGACAGACGTGTGATGGATATATCATATCATATATTATGTGTTGCATTTGTTTGGAATCTGAGTGCAATTTTTAGGAGGATGGATATGAAATTATAATGAGATTTAATATGTCACATATTACTCATTGCACCTCTTGTGTGATGTCACATCAATTTTAGTTAACTATTATTTATATTTTATTGATTTCAAAACTATTTTTTGTCTAATTATTAAAGTTGAAAGTTTTTTTTTGCGAAAAATAAATTTCGTGGGTTAAATTTTTAAAAAAATGGAAAATTTAAGGATTTCTTGGGTGATTTAAGTACAATAGTGCTTTTCTTGCTAAAAAATAAATATTAAAAATAACTATTAAATAATATGTATGTTTTTTGATGATTATGACCATCAGATCATCTACTGATTATGTATGGTAAGTTTCTTCAACTTATTACAAGTTCACACATTATTTTATAACTTATCTTTTATAAATAAATAAAAATTGTAAGCGTAGCATTACTCGATATATTAAGTAAATCACAGCCAATATCAACCCATTCCGAATTGAATCAATGTATAACCTAAAATGGGAAAAAATAGACATAAATAAAAAAAGAAGAAAAATCTCTTACTATCAGTTATAGTATAACACTATCATTAATTAATTAAAATTAGGAGTACATTTAATAATATCAATTAAAAATAATAAATATAATATAATTATGAATCCCATGCTTAGCACTAGAGGTGTAAACAGATATATACAGATTCAGATACAACAATATTCGTATCCGTTTATTTACGGATACATTTAAATCGAATACGGATAATATCCGTTTTTTTTCGAATATGAATAATATCCGTTTTTTTCCGAATACGAATGCGAACGAATACAAAATTTTCAATTACCATTTACCACCATAACTATGACTAGAATAAAAAATAATGAGTTTTAAAATATAGTTTATTAATGAATGAATATTAATTTATTTATTTTTAATAAATATTTAAATACAATAATCAATGTTAATCTAAATTATAATTTAAATAAGTTTTCATCATTTTTGAAATCCTAAATTTCAAAATGAATGTTTTACTTATTAATGTTTAGATGTCCATTTTATGTGTGTGAGTAATATCGTAATATGTGTGAATATTTATAATTTATAATTAGATTCAAAAGTTTACATTAAATATTTAATTATTTTTTCTCAAACATTTGATTACAACTTTAATAATATGTTTATGGTAACTTTTATTTATAATTTATCCTCAATACATAGTTTACAATTTATATAGTTATAAAAAGTTTATTTTATTTCATTATATTTATAGAGAGTGCGAGTTATAATGTATATGTGACAATTGACAACTAGTGAATCCAACTTGATCCAAAATTTACTTTAGTCTTACTTTAAATATTTGAACTTCTATTGTTTAAATATTTGGGCAAATGAAAGTGAAAAATACTCCCTCCACTCGAAAATTCATAAACGTGAATTAAGTTTTGTTATTGTAGTATATAATTTTCTTGGTAAATGATACATTTTAAATATTTTAACTTTATAATAATAAAAATCTATTAACTATACTTAAATCAATTTATTTCAGTTTATTAATATTAGAATAAAAGTGTTATTTCATTCTTTTTAGAAGTGAAATGATATATTTTTAAAATAATTTTCGTATGATAATGAAAACTAATTATTATATAAGGATTGTGTGACGCCCCCAAAATAGGTATACATCACCCATTCTGAGTTGTCAATACATGGTACAGAAATAACTACAACTTTATTATTACAACAGTAAAAATGTGAGTTTGAATACAAATATTATCTTCTACAATATCTATATCTCAAATAAATCCTCATCACATTTATTGATATATTATTTTACAAAAATGGTGAGGACTACTAAACAATTCTTTCTAAAACCTTCATTCCATACCACATTCTCGTCTGCATCTATATTATTCTCGCCTCCTCTGAGAAGAAAATGGAACAAAAAGGAAAAGGGTGAGCTCAACTAGCCCGAAGAAAGAATAATATGACTAAGATAATATACAACAAATTATCGTTAGTCTTCAATGGGAAAAATCTAATAGAATCTGATAGACAACAAATTTTAAATCAATATTCGCGGTAGGAATAATAATTCATTAGAAGAGTTAAGTAGAGAATGCAAACTACTATCTTCTACATGTATGAATTTAAAAGTTCATCGCCTATCTTTTATCCTCAGAACATCAATCAATATATATCCGGAATCAAATATTCATCTTTGCACTACTGAGGCCAAAGATATTCATCGATTAGTCATGTTCATCTAAACACTGCTCATCTTTTGCACTACTACCAAAGATATTCTTCAAAATCATTCATCTCTTTGCACTACAGTGAAGATATTCAATAATATCATCATTTAAGACCGAGGATGATGAAAAATATTTTTAAAGAAACGAATCCAAAGAAACAAAATGAAAAGGATTAAGGATTAAGGATTCGTACTTTTGTTTTATCCATGTTCAAAAATACCTCAAAAATAATCATAGTGGTGTAAAATTCAAGAATGATCAAAACATGGATACAATCAAAGCTAGTATCCGAATAGATATTTTGGACAAAAAGAAGAAATTTTATTTTTCTATGAATAGTGCCAGTATCACGTGAATAGTAACTCAGACACCAAAAGATAGAAATTTCCCAAAAAACATCTTCACGCTTCACGTTAATAGTACTTTCGTGAATAAGAACTCGTGAATAGTAACTCATGAATAGTAACTCGTGAATAGTAACCCATGAATAAGTAACCCAGACATGAAAAATTCCAAATTTGATAAAAGTTCCAACAAATATTTCAAAGATAATGATATTGAAGAAATAATATCATTTGAGAAGAAAATAACATCCTTACCTCGAAAGATTAGTACTTTTAAATTTGGAATAATGGGTATAGTCTTTGAAGGGAACTTGCACCGTCTAACAATACTCAAAGTATACTCACAAGAATACGCTCAATATATCGAGAGAGAAATAGAGAAACTTGGGTTTAAATTGTGTGTTTTCAATTCTAACCTAAGCACCCTATTTATAGGAAAATGCTTAGAACACCAAAGCGAAAAATGAATATAATATTAATATATTTTCACATTTTCTTTAGCCCACTTTAGACAACTGATCTCAGCCCATTTGAATCACATGTGAGGCCAACTTAGTTGCAAAAAACGTTTTTCTCAAAATAATTAACTAAAACTCCCAAAATTAATTATTTGAACTTCGAACTTCAATAATTCATAATAAATAGCCCTTTTATCAGAAAATTCAAATCTCATGAGTTTTTATAGGAAATTCAATTCTCTACAATTTTGCAGAAGAAAGTTTTTCCGAATTGAAACAAAATTGACCGAAATCCACAAATGGGCGATTTTACAGTATAATCAAATTTCGGTCCAATAATTGTGTCCACCAACACACAAAACATGTGTTAAACATTTAATGCCACAAAATACTCTTCCTCCTCATATACTCATATATCCCACATTCATTGTAAAAATATCATCGTTAATATATTATTAAAATAATATATTTAAATGAATTATTTTATCGAGAAAAGATAAAATATTAATTTTCAACAATTGTCACATTAAAATTTTCTCCATCTATATCCTCATAAAATCAATATTTTCCTCATCATATAAATCAATAATTAATTATTCATAAATAATATTACGTAATCACATTATTGACGATCGTGCGCTTCAGGGATAGAGGGGCTTTCCAATAAGGATCTCTCCTTCTTGGCGGCGCAATTAGATGACCAAACCTCTCCTTAGATGTAACTTTCTAGACATTGTCAATAATGTTATCTTATAATATTATTCGGATAATATGAATTATTGCTTCAGATAATGGAAAATACGATTGTAATGACAATTATTGAAGCAATGAATATAAAATGTCAACGTAGCAATTATTGAATCAATAAAATAAAATCTTTGAGCGATTAATTCATCGTAACCATTATTGAGTAGTGCCTTCATAATTGGTGCAATCTAGTACTTCTTGTGCAACAACGCGTATTCATGTGTTTTTAACCACCGGGTATTCCAACAAGGTTAATTGAGTAATAACTACGCCAAGTTATTTTTAAACAACTTATATTTGTCATTTTCTTCATCCAATCGCTTTTTAGGTTATGGGGCCCACACATCGGTCATTTACCGCGTAAATTAATATTCCCCGACAGATTTAATATTCTCGAATAACAATGAATATTTTATAACCACTTGCTTATTTTAAAATATTTGCGTATTTTACCCTAACTATTCACATTAATCAAATCAACCCTTACTATTTCAAAATAATAGAAAATTAAATTTTATTAATAATAAGTTGGGGTCTTACAGATTGCCACTTTAAGGATATAAGCGTATTTGTATTCGTTCTGGAAGATAACATGTGACGCCCCCAAAATAGGTATACATCACCCATCTTGGGTCGCCAGACATACGTGATACAAAAATTCAAATACAACTTAATTATACAACGATCGTGTAAAAATACGACTAAACATATCTTGTGAGTTTTAATACAAATATTGTCATCTGGACAATATACAAACTCAATGGAGTCCTCATTACATTTATTGTCACACTATTTAATGAATAGTGAGGACTACTAATGCTATCATCCGGATACACACTCCTTTTCCGACTCGTCCCAACTATATTCTCATTTCAAGAAGAAAACGGTGAAAGAAAGGGTGAGCTCAACTAGCCAAGTAAGAAATATTATGACTAAGATAATGCGTAATAAATAATCGTTAGCCTTCAATGGTGTTAAACCGATACAATATAACGAACATCAAGTTTAAGCTGCGGTGGAATAAACAATCCATTAGAAGAGTCAGTAGAGAATAAAATCTACTATCTTCTATGATTTAAAAGGTTTTTCATCACTTTTATCACGAGACTCGACAATAAATAATCCACATCATCAAATCATCCTGCACTACGGGGCCAAGGATATTCTTTAGTATCACGACCACGAATTATCCATGCACTACGGGCCAAAGATAATCATGTTTTCATCAACGGTCCTGATCATGCCATAAAACAATTCATCTTTGCACCCTTGGCCGAAGAGAATCCATAGCCATTATCATACCAAAAACTGTCCATCAATGCACTATGGGCCAATGAGAATTTTTTTTTCATCATTTGTAACATTACGGTCATGATTATACCGAATAATCCCTGGTCATAATCATACTAAGTTCATCTATGCACTACAGGCCACATATGACTTTCAACATAATATAAACACGAGGATGATGACAATTCAATCAAACAAGTTCACGAATAAGTTTTAAAGATTTATAAGTTAATTTATCATGAACTTAATAACGTCCAAATTGTCAACATGACACTGCTTTGTAGAATAAAATTAAAGAATGCGCAGAAGAATATTTCCATGAAAAGATACTGGATGAAGCGCAAATATCAAGGATAATCCACTAATTTCATGGAGTATAGAATCCAAAGCTTTAACCAACTGAGTATAATAGAATATATGAAACTGCAATGGATTTTCACCCGCCATGCGGTAATCCACGTAGACAGATCATTTTCATAATTTAATAAGTAATGAATACGAAGAATCATTCACCATGCATGTGGTAATCCACATAGACAGGTTATTCCAACAGAATAATAAAGAATGGAATAACAGAAGGATTCACCATGCGTGCGATAGACTGCACAGACATGTTATTCTCAACAGAATAATAATAATAGAACCAGGTCCGGCGTAAACGCACATACATGATATTCCGACAGAATAATAAATAATGGAACCAGGTCCCACAGAACGCATGCATGACGAGGATATTCCGGCGTAATAATAAATAATGGAATATTAGAAGAATTTCACCGTGTATGCGATGCTTGATAAACAAAGTTATTCAATGAGAATAATAAGAATGGAATAACAATAGAATTTCACCATGTATGCGATTACTTTGCGTAGACAAGTTTATTCCAACATAATAATAAAGAATGGAATAACGTAAGAATTTCACCAAGTATAGGGTATCCTCACAGCGTATCACGAGTTATTCCAATGAAATAATAAAGAATGGAATAATGAAGTTCTCTTCACGAATAAGAAAGAAAGAATACCCTTACGAGTACACAACAAATAATATCCCTAACCTTTGAAAGAAGAGTATTCCAATTGGTAGAGGCGAGGATATACTCAAGAAAACTTAGACTACACTCAAAAGCTTTCTTAAACTCTAAAGAAATACGCCAAAATTATAGAAGAAGAACTCTCTATAGTTTCTCTCTAGAGTTTCGATTGAATTAAGTAAAAATAATAAAGGAATGAGCTTCATTTATAGAAGAATGGATACGTAGTAGAATTAATTCATGAATCGGTCCAGGATTAATTTACTTTTAATCGGACGGTCCATATTTAAAGCAAAATCTTTTAAATAAAATATAATATATTCTATTTATAATCTAATAAAACGAATAACTTTATTAAAGTATTACATTTTATATAAAAGATTTTACTATGCAAAACACTATCTGCAAGTCTTATCTGAACACTATCGTAATAAAATATAATATATTCTATTTATAGAATAACTTTATAAAAGTATTACATTTTATATAAAAAGATTTTACTATCGTAATAGAATATAATATATTCTATTTATAGAATAACTTTATAAAAGTATTACATTTTTATATAAAAAGCTTTTCTGCTTTATTACATTAATAATACTAATAAAACAAAACCGGTGACTTATCACGTAAATATCAATAATCAATACCGGTGTCTTACTTGTGCGCAACCACGCCAGACATCTTTATTTCTTTTACTACTGAAGTAGTTCAACGGTTTTAACGGTAAAACTTCCGCCGTTATTTTCATAAAAATATTTTTTGTCGTTTTTCTTAATCCGAAATATAATCCGTTAATAGGGTCCACCAATGATTGTCTTAGTCATATCTTTCGGATATTCCCCGACAAAAGAATATTTCCACCAATCGAATATTATACAACAACTTGCATACTTTTCAAAATTTATAAATATTACCTACAACTGTAATATTATCTCAAATCCACATCATAATATTAAAAAAAATATTTCGAGAAATTTAAATATTTATTCATAAAATCTGGGGTCTCACGTAACATATATCCAGATTCGAATCTGTATATTTAGATACGAATTCTGAATACGGATTCGAATCTGGATATCTGCTATCTATCGGATATATTTACGGCCAGATGTTAAACGAATACAAATACGCCTATGTCCGTATTCGTATTCGTTTATTTGCGGATAGCTTTAAACTGAATACGAATATATCCATTTTTTCAAATACAAATAATATTCGCTTTTTTTTGAATACGGATGCAGATAAATACGAATTTTTTAATTACTATTTACGGCCTTACTTAGCACAAGACACCGAGCTGATTATTATTAAGATATATCATTGTTTGTCTTCACAAGTTACACAATACAACTCATAAATCTAAGGTTCGGTTTTTCATTTTTGCGTTTTGGTAATTTTTATTATGAAATGCATGTAGGGTTATTAGAGGCGTGCATCATATATACAAACGTATCTAAAGCATACCTCTTAAATAACATACATCTCCTAATTAATAAATTAGGACATCTTTATTTAAATTACGTCGTTTTGGAAATTCTTTTAAAGAACAAAATAATATTAAAAGAGAGTGGTCTCACTTCCTTTCCTTTTATTTACAAAAATGCCACCTACGACCCCACTTATTTTTAAAAAAAATCTCCAAAACGACGTAGTTTTAATAAATATATGCTATTTAAGAAGTATGCTTTAAATCCGTCATCTACATAACACTCCTTTATTTAAGAGAGTATGTTATCTAAGAAGTATACTTTAAATACAAGTGGGGCCGTGAGTGACATTTTTGTAAATAAAAAAAAAACAAGTGGGACCACTATATTTTAATATTATTTTGTATTTTAAAAGAATTTCCAAAACAACGTAGTTTTAATAAATGAATGATATTTAAGAGAGAGTGCTATTTAAGAGGAGTGCTTTAAATCTGTTCTATATATATGTATATATAATTAATATAAATATAGATTATAGATATTCTAGATAAATATAGATTATAAATATTCTATATACCTTGAGCTAATAAGTTACACTTACAACAGACAAAATATATACACATAAGATTAATACATTTTATCCATCTCTGTCCTAATAAAACTCCCAATCGTATTCACAACCAACTTCATAATCCTAATTTCAGGCCGACTAATTATGTTGTGTTTAACCTCATTTTTTTGTTGTATTCATTTTCATGCTACTTAATTAATTATTAACTGAATTTGTCCTTGTTTGTAGCTTAAGTAGGTCATATCCTATTTGAAATAGAATTGAACTTTTTGTAGTTTTAACACGGTTGAAACCTTAACTTTCCTATATAAATATATGCTTTGCACGGCTAGCTTTTTCACTTAATTAATATACTGAAAGATATGTGAGCATATAGACCGAGTGTAATAGAAGTAATAAAAGAGAGATAGATAAATATACTGCAATGGAACTGGCTAATAAAATAGAGGATATATACTGCCAGGTTTTAGCTTTACACCAACGGAAGAAGAACTCGACGACTTCTTCCTTCTGAATAAGGTGACGGAACCATCATGGATTGATTTTTATTGTTATATCGAGGAAAAAAACATATACCATGATGGTCCGTAGAATATATTCATGGATAATCAAGATTGATCCAAACTCAACGATGAAGCGACTGGAAAAAATAAGAAGACACAATTTTATGCATTCACTAAATTGAAGAAGAAGGAAAATAATGTCATTATAAGTAGTAAATGGCATAAAATTATCACCACGTCCACCATTACCGGAATGACCATGATATCCATTGTTTCCTTGTCCACGATTACGATGATTTGTGGGCTAATTATGAAACTTATTTGGTGGAAATGTATTAAGGATAGTGTCAACAACAAGAACAATAACAACAAGTATTAGTAAAAGCACATGTGCACAGCAACCTCAACAACATATCACTAAGGGAGTGAAATTGTCTATGATCAAAATGCCTAAGTATAGCTAATACAACAAGGAATGGAAGGAATGATGATATATAGAGATGTTGACACAGCTAGTCCTTATGATGGTGATGAGAAACACAAGAATAATGTTGATCACATGACTGCTAGCTAACTTATTAACTATAGTTAGTTGTAATTAACTAGAGTTAGTTGTTAGGTTAGATTTATTTCTAAGCAAGACAATTAGTATAAATAGAATGAAGTAATATAGTTTACTTAGTTTTTGTATACTTAATTAGTTTTTTATACTTGTAATAAACTTTTCAGATGTTAATGAGTAAGTGATGAATCTCTCTCAATTCTCCAACTGTTATGATGAAATTTTCTATTGTTTTCACAAACCAAGATATCATCAACATTTACCAGTACAACTGTGAAGGAATCTGAAATATTAATGGTGAACAAAGAATAATATCTGCATGAGATTGAGTATATCCTAATTGCAAAAGTGCTGAAGTTAACTTCTCAAACCATTTTCTAGATGTATGCTTGAGTCCATACAAAGATTTGAGTAATCTACAAACAGGTCTAGAAGTTGAAGAAGAAGTAAAATTAGGTAATAAATCCATGTAAATCTCTTCATCTAAATCACCATGTAAAAATGCATTGTTGACATCAAGTTGATGCACATGCCATTGTTTAGTTGTGGCTAAGGCCAAAAGAATTCTAACAGTCACCATTTTTACGATGGGTGCAAATGTCTCATGGTAATCAACTCCTTCAGATTGAGTAAAACCTTTGGCAACTAGTCTTGCCTTGTATCTTTTAATTGTTCCATCTGCATGATGCTTAATCTTATAAACCCATTTACATCCTATTAACACATGTATATTTATATTTGTGGAGTTTTTGGTTCTTATCCATATAAGCTAGACTTATCAAATTGTTGTTACTAATGCTCAATTTAGTATCATACTTATCCCTATCATGTATATCATGTATGTAACAAATTATGTAAAAGTAGCTATAAATACCATTCAAGATCATCACATTAATTATGTGAGATTCATTTCAATCAAAGCTTTTGTACGTACGTTTATGGTATCAAAACTACCTTACCTATAGACTTACCAATCTCCCATCAAAATGTCTTCTTCCCATGCCTCATCTCATGCAATAGACCTCAACCCGAATTCACACGTAACTTTCCCTGTTATTCGGCCACCCATGTCCCATTCCTTTCTCTCCCATAAACTTGGTCCTACAAACTACCTTCTTTGACAAGCTCAAATATTACCTTTTCTCAAAAGTAATTCCTTGTATAAGTTTATCTCTGGTGCTCATCCTGCTCCACCTAAAACCATTATTGTTGCTGACAACACCACACCGCAACTTAACCCGTCCTTTGTTATTTGGAGTACCCAAGACCAAGCTATCATGAGTTTATTGATTGCTTCTCTCCTTGAGGAGAGTGTCGTTAGTTATTGATGCAACTACTTCTTGTCAGATTTGGGACATTCTTCATTGGACTTTTGCCTCTCATTCCAATACCCACATATTACACCTCAATTTGCAGCTCCATCAATTGAAACAGGGAGATAAAAGTGTTACCACCTTTCCTCATAAGGCAAAATCTGTTGACACTCTCGCGACGGCTGATAAGCCTATTTTCGATACTGATTTGAATATTCATATTTTTTGCGATTTAAGAACTGAATTTTCTAATATTGTTTCCAATCTTGTTACTCGCGATGAGCCTATTCTTTTTGGTGATCTACTTAGCCTTCTTTTAAGTCACGAATTCATTAATGGTGTTTCTATTGAAAACCTTTCTCTCAACGACATTGAATCCAACCCTAGCTACTCCTAGTGCTCATGGTTAATAGACAACATAACGTGATGAAAGGGCCTCTAATCATGGTCGGAATAATCGTACCTTTAATGGTTCCAATTGGTCCAACCACAATACTGATGGCTATGGTAATTCACATAATCATGGTCGTTACAATAATCAGGCACACGGGTTTCATTCTAGGAATGCTCAAAATTATTGTGGACAAGGTGGTTATCGTGGAAACAATAGGAACAATAGCGACTTTTGTCAGATTTGTGGGGGGCATAATCACATTGCAACCACTTGCTATCAACATTTTATTCAGCAACATGCTTCCGCTGCTCATGCTTCCGCTGCTCATATGGTTACCCACTCCTTCGGCTCATCTTCCTATTCTTCTCCTTCTTTGACTTTGCACAATTGGATTCCAGATACGGGTGCCACACATCATGCCACGCCTAAACTTGGAGCCCTCCATAATGCTGATGAATACTCTGGTAGTGATCAATATTACTAGTGGGCAATGATAAGGGTTTGCTTATTAAACATGTTGGTTCCTTTAACTTAGATACTATATCTCGTCCATGTACACTGAAAAACATTATTCATGTCTCTGCTCTTAATAAGTCTCTCTTTTCTGTTTAAAAGTTTTCTACTGACAATGATGCTTATTGTGAATTCCATCGATCTTAACCACTTTGTTGTTAAGAATCGCACCACATGGGACCCTCTACTTTCAGGCCGGAGTAATCAAGGATTGTACTAGTTTTCAAATTCATCCATCAATTTTCCTTTAGTTTTTCATGTAAAAATTAATAACGTCCATAGACACTTGACACTCTCGTTTGGGTCACCCACATGAGCGTGTACTCAAGACTATTATTAATAATATTTCCTTTCCTTGCTTAATTAGGACCTTGAACAATGTTTGTACTGCCTCTCAATTAGGCAAGTCTTCTAAGTTATCAGTTCTATTATCGAATAATAAAAATTATTCTAAACTTCAATTGTTTTTAGTGATGTATGGGGAATTACCCGTGTTTGTCAAGTGAGGGTCATCAATATTTTATTTTATTCGTGGATGCTTGTACCAGATTCACGTGGTATTTTCCGATCTCTTAAAAATATGAGGTTTATTCTGTTTTTGAAAAATTTAAGGTACCTATTGAAAATCAATTTGATTAAAAAATAAAAGAAATCTAAACCGATTCGGGGGTGAGTATAGAAACCTTCATACATTTTTAAAAAAATATGGAATTTTGCATCGACTATCTTGTTAGCACACACATGAACAAAATGACTTAGTTGAGCGAAGAAATAGACATTTTGTGAAAATTAGTTTATCCCTAATGGTGCATGCCTCTATACCGTCTAAATATTAGCATTTTACTTTCGATACGACAATCTATTTGATTAATCAAATGTCATCCCCTGTTCTTAATAATGTTTCTCCTTTTCAATGTCTCTTCTAGAAAAATCCTAATTATTTAAATTTAAAAATATTTTTCAATGTCTCTTCTAGAAAAATCCTAATTATTTAAATTTAAAAATATTTGGTTGTTTATGTTTTGCATATCTTCGTCCTTATAATCGTCACAATTAAGGTCCAAATCGTTCATCTCCCTGTCTTTTCTTAGGGTATAACAATGCTCATGTTGGTTATCGATGCTTAGATTTACAAACAAAACGGTACTATATTGCAAGGCATGTAAAATTTAATGAAAATAATTTTCCTTGTGCTACTAATGTTCCTACTTCTTTCGATATTTCAGTTGTGCAGAAAGACTTTGCTCCTTGATTACATTTTCCATTGCTGACTATAACATCAATTCCTAGACCTTACATCCAATCCCCAACCTCACTATCAATATGATCCCTACAAAATGCTCCTACTATCCCTATTATACCCTATCCTGTTGATTTTTCAAATTCAAAAACTCCTACTGATCACTCCTATTATCTCACCTTAACAAAAACACTTGTTTCACCTTCTTCTCCTACAACACCCTCACCTTCACGAATGTTTACTTCTCTAACAATTTCTCCGACCACCACTCTCAATGAACCTTTCACACCGCTATCTCATGCTAGTGGCATTGACCTTATTGTTGATCTTGATCACACACCTCCACCTCCTACTCGCCCTCATACTCTAAGCATGGGTCCTTCCCCAGTCTTCACAACTTCTATTCACCATCTATCATCATCTTTCTCTTCTTCCTCTAAAATAGTTGAACCAATATCATTTACTAGAGCGAATAAATCACCAGAATGGCGTGCAACCATGTCCCAAGAAATTGTTGCACTCATGACAAATGAAACTTGGATACTCGTTCTGTTTCATCAATGCATGAATATCGTTGGCTATAAATGGGTGTTCAAACTGAAAAGGAAATTTAATGGCGATATTGAGCGATACAAGGCGCGTTTGGTTGCCAAAGGATTTCATCAAGAACGTGGTATTGATTATGATGAGACGTTCAACCCAGTGCATGGTAAAACTATCTACCATGCATTTTACTTATTCTCTCACTTGTTATATCACAATTTTGGTCTATACGTCAACTAGACGTAAACAATTAATGCATTTCTTCATGGAAAATTACATGAAACATTCCATATGGTTCCTTCGGGTTTCTGGGATCCCATAAAACCAAATCATGTTTGCTTGCTCAAAAAGTCTCTTTATGGCTTCAAACAAGCACCTCGTGCATGGTATTCCCATTTATCAAATTTTCTTACCAAGCAAGGTTACCATTATTCTAAATCAGATAATTCCCTCTTTATTTTTAATCAACATTATTTTCACTTATATGTTTTAGTGTATGTTGATGATATAATTATCACTGGTTCGAATGCATCGGCTATTAACAGCTTAATTTCATCCCTAAGTCAAGAATTTGTATTAACGGATTTGGGTCCCTTTAATTTTTTTCTTGGCCTAGAAGTTCAATTAATGCAATTATACTGGATTATTTATTTCTCAAAAGCGATACATTAATGATCTCTTGGTTAAGGCTGATATGCAAAATACTAATCCAGTTACAATGCCGCTATCTCCTTTGACCTCCTTGACAAAATTCAGTGGTACTTTGTTCCTTAATACAACCATGTATCGAAAACTTGTTGGGGCGCTACAATACATACTCCTTACACAACCTGAACTTTCCTTTGTGGTTAATAAGTTATGCCAATTCATGCATGAACCACTTGAGGCTCATTGGCTGTTGTTAAAAGGGTGTTGCGATATCTTAAATCAACTTCATTGCATGGTTTATATATACAAAAACTTACCTCTCCATTCAGCTTACATGCATACACAGATTTTGATTAGGCTGGGGACCAAGACGATAGACGCTCTACCGGTGGGTATGACATTTACTTGGGTAGAAATCTCATATCTTGGTTTGCTAAGAAAGAAAAGATTGTTACTTGTTCTTTAACGGAAGTTGAATAGAAGGCCCTTGCAGATGTCTCCGCTGAAATTATGTGGCTGAATTCTCTAATGCGTGAATTGGGTATTCGACAGTCTCACTCACCTACTTTATGGTGTGATAATGTTGGTGCTACATACCTTGCTGCAAACCCTATTTTTCATGCTCGAACCAAGCATATGGAGAATGATTTTCACTTCGTTCGAGAGAAAGTTAGCACTAACGATTTAGTTGTTCGATTTATCTCAACAAAAGACTAAATTGTTGATATTATGACGAAGACTGCATATATAAAACACAGTTTCATTTCCTTCGAGGCAAGCTCAATGTTATTGCACCACCTTTCGCTTGAAGGGGAGTATTAACACATGTATATTTATATTTATATTTATATTTATATTTGTGGAGTCTTTGGTTCTTATCCATATAAGCTAGACTTATCAAATTGTTATAACTAATTTTTAATTTAGGATAATACTTATCCCTATCATGTATGTAACAAATTACGTAAAAGTAGCTATAAATACCATACAAGATCATCACATTAATTATGTGAGATTCATTTCAATCAAGGCTTATGTACGTACGTTCACATCCTATAGATTTTTTTCCAGAAGGTAAAGTTTGAACTACCCAAGTGTAATTAGCCTCAAGTGCTGCTTACACCTTATTCATAGCTTCAATCCACTTGGGATTATGCATAGTTTGATGATAGAAAGATGGTTCTGTTTGTGTAGAAATTGTGACGCCCCCAAATCTGGGTTCCTCAAACCTTGAATTTGGTGCTCACGCGATACATCATACATACCACATCTAACTACCCATTCGTTATAAATTACATCATTCATTACATTTCCTTAATAAAAACATACTTTAAATACATGATTGTAACATCCACCCAAGTTAACTAACCTTAACATTACATAACTTATTATACAAAAGGCTTAAACCAAAATATAATATAATAATCATCATTACATAATTGATTCTACTCGGTTGCCTTCACTTTGCCTTTATCCTTCTTAGAACCTTCGACTACCTCGATTGTAGTTGAAATGTTTTATTCAAGCAAGGGTGAGCAACGAGTTTGCTCAACAAGTTAAAGCGTACAATAAAAGATATAAAAGAATCTAACTTTCTAGAATGTCAACAACGTTCAAAAGATTTCAAAGTAGCTGAACAATAACTCATTTTCATGAATAACAAGAATTTTCTTGAATTCTAGAATAAATAACATTTCAAGAATGAAAGAATTAAATTCGTTCGAATGTTCAACAATATTCAATAAAGTAGGATATTCCCAGATTTCATACTGAATGAATACAAATGGATCAAGAACTAATAGAGGAATTATCAGTTAATTAATATTGAATTACCTCAAGAATATAAGTTAGTTATAAAAACGAATTATACTCTTCTGCAGTACATGAGGTGATCAACCCCAGTGTACCCTATATTATGGATAATACTAAAAAATAGCACAAGGGTCGGATGTCCGACAATAAAGTTACCCTTTTTATAAGGGTTATTCATCTCAGACTTACATCATGAGTTCGTACCACAACAATATGGTTTGGATTGCTTTCAAAGAAATGTTATGATTTCAACATATAATATCAATATTGATCTAGCCGAAATAAATGGCATGAATCTTTCAATAACAAGACACATGCTTGTAGTTAGTAGAATAAATCAAGCAAATCTTGTACAAATGCATTAACCGTGTGCCTTATTAATCCCTCATTTTACCGGGTCTTGCCCCTCTAAAATTGTCCAAATTTTGATTTTTATTTACTTACTAATTTAGCTTGGATCATCTTCTAGAAAATCCAATTTACTTAGGCTAAAAATTTTGGCCACTTGACTTATTGTTTGGGCTTTCCAATTTAATTGTTTGGGCTCTCTAATTAAATATTTGTGTGACGCCCCCAAAATAGGTATACATCACCCATTCTGAGTCGCCAAATATATGGTACATAAATCAAATATAAACTTCTTTTATATAATACGACAACATCGTAGCTTAGAGTTTTTACACGAATATTGTCTTCTAAACAATATCCACACTCAATGAAGTCCTCATTACAATTATTATCACACTATTTTACAGAATAGTGAGGACTACTAAAGCCACTTATCCTGGACCATCACTCCATTCCCCGACTCATCCCAGCTATATTCTCATTTCCTGAAGAAAACAATGAAAGAAAAGGGTGAGCTCAACTAGCCCAAAGAAGAAATATTATGACTAAGATAATGCAGAATAAATTATCCTTAGCCTTCAACAGTATAAAAACTGATAGAATATAATAGACAACAAGTTTTAGATCAACAACTGCAACGGAACAAGCAATCCATTAGAAGAGTCAAGTAGAGCATGATATCTACTATCTTCTATGATTTAAAAAGTTTTTCATCAACTTTATCGCTGAGACACAACTTAATAAATAAACCACATCATTGAATCATCCCTGCACTACGGGCCAAGGATATTCATGTAATCATCAATGGTCATGATTATACCGAATAATCACTGGTCATAATCATACCAATAATTGTCCATCAATGCACTACGGGCCAATGAGGACATTTACCACATCATTTATAACATTACGGGTCATGATTATACCGAATGATCTCTGGTCATAATCATACCAATCAACAGTCCATCTATGCACGTAAGCCAAAGATGACTTTCATCACAATATAAGCATGAGGATGATGACAAAGATATAAGAATTCAATTAAAAGAAAGCAAATGATAAAATTTTAATGATTTATAATTTAATTTATCCAGAATTCAATAATGATCAAATTATCAACATGATACTGCTTTGTGGAGTAAAATTCAAGAATGATATTGTATCAAAAATGATTTGGACCGAAAAGAATTCAATTTTTTGCCATGAATAGTACTCCGGGTGAATAGTACTGGTGAATAGTACCCCGTGAATAGTACTTCGAGAATAGTACCCAGTGAATTATACTTTATGAATAGTACTCATGAATAGTATTTCGTGAATAGTATTTTATAAATAGTACTTTGTGAATAGTACCCGTGAATAATACTTCATGAATAGTACTCATAAAAGAAAAATACAAAAGAAAACGATATTCTAAAAAGAAAGAATATCTCATACGAGTATAATAGAATATACGAAATTGCAAATGGATTTTCATCCGCAATGCGATAATCCACGTAGACAGATCATTTCCATAATTTAATAAAGAATGAATACGAAGGGTCATTCACCATACATGCGGTAGTCCGCGTAGACAGGTTATTCCAACAGAATAATAAAGAATGGAATAACAACCCTTACGAGTATTGAAAGAAAATAACTCTCTTCATGAATACGAAAGAAATAATACCCCTTACGACTGTTTAACGAAAATAATATTCCTAGGAATATTGAACGAAGATGATATTCCTTACGAATATTGAACTAAAATAATATTCATACGAATACGAAAAATAATATCTTTTCAGAATATGAAATAAATAATACCCCTTACCTCAGAAGAAGACTGAATTTTGGAATAGTGAAGTAGCAGACTACTCTTCTTATTTCTCTATATAGTTTCTCTCTCTATAATTGCTCTTGTGAGTCTTAGTGAATTGGTGAGAATGAAAGAAGAATGAATTTTTATTTATAAGAAAACATAGTTTCGATAATTGCACGTTTTGGGGCTCGAAATATTACAGTATAATACCTTCATCTTTTCCTTCATTTTTAATTTAGTCCTGCAAGTATTATCAAACTTGCACCACCTCCCCTAATAGTATATCATGTGAATTAATAGTACAATCATGTGACTCAATAATTCTATACATATGAAAAAAATAATTACAGTATAGTACGTACCTTCATCTATACCTCCATTTTTAATTTAGTCATGCAAGTATTATCTATCTTGCACCACCTCTCCTAATAGTACATGCATGTGACTCAATAGTACACACATGTGAATAAATAGTTATAATCATGTGAATTAATAGTAATTAATTGCTCATTTATCCGATTATTTACCCGATTGGTCAATATAACCTCCAGACATTAATTATTATCGGAATAGATGTCAATTTCTATTAACACTAATAATTCCAACACAATGAAAATATCAATTTTATCTTTAATCAATACGAACTTATTCATCATTAATATTATAACTCACAATATTTAACAACCAGATCATTCCCAGGAAAGAGAGGGCTTTCCGATAAGGATTTCTCCCTATCAAGCCAAGAATTAGGTGACCAAACCTCTCCTCGATGTAACTTTCTGACATTGTCAATATTGCAAATAATAATGTGAATAACTTTGTCGTCTCAATTTTTGATTTAATAATAATAAATATTATGCAGATGATACTGTGACAATAATTGAATCAATAATATAAGAGATATTATGCAGCAATTACTGTAGCAATAATTGAGTATAACTGAGTGACTTCTCACGTAAGCATCAATAATTAATACCGTGTGCTACTATGCAATCACGCGTATTACTGTACTTTTACTACCGGGTAGTTCAACGGTAAAACTTTCGTCGTTATTTAAAAAAATATTTCAGTCATTTTCTAACTACGACAGTACCTCCGTTGTGGGGTCTACCAATGATTGTATCGTCGTACGAATATTCCATGTTAAAAAGAATTTCCCCGACCAATCGAATATTTTATATCAACTTGCTTACTTTGCAAAATTTTCAAATATTAACTTTAACCTTTATCAATTTAACCATTTACTAAATAACATAATAATTATAAGAAAATTGAATACCTTCATTTCATAAAATTCGGGGTCTTACATTTGGGTCATGAATATTTTTATGGGTTCATCACACTAATTTTATCATACCCTAATTATTTAATTATGGTTTCTATTTCACTCATTTGGAATTTAAATAATTACTTATGTCATTTAATTTTATAACTCAATTAGACTTGCTTTAATTAGGTTTTAAAATAAATAATAAATTGAGATAATAAAATTAATCTCTTAGGTTAGTATAATTTTAAATACTAAAATTCTTCAATATTATAACCCTTAGGTATTAAATTCTCATTCATAATATATAATATTAGGTTATAAAGCTTTTTTAATTCTCCTTTAATAATTAAATATATATATATATACATATTTACAAAATATATATTTATTTAACCTCATACATATTCCACATATATCATAACATATTTATCATCATTGATAAATATTTATTATTTACATTTAATCACATATTCAATATATGACGAAAAGTGTTTAATTCATATATTGTTAAATAATTTAATATACTTATTTTTTGGCTTTCCTTATTGTTCTATTAATTCATTAACTTAATTAGCCTTAATTGGTTTAATAAGTTACACCACTAGAAATTCGACATATAGCGACGAGTTATAGCGACGGTCGGCACGGAACCGTCGTTATAGGGTATCTATAGCGACGGTCAACACGGAACCGTGGCTATAGAGTATCTATAGCGACGGTCGACACGGAACCGTCGGTATAGAGATTTTTTTAAGAAAAAACTCCCACTTTCCCCCAAATTATTTCACTATCTTCTCTCCAATTTTTCCCCCAAATTATCTTCCTTCTCATTCCCACACTCTTTCTTATCCTAACCCACCGACCCATTTTTGGAGAAAGTTACCTTCAACATCCCAGCCATTGTCGGGGATACAACATGTGGACTGAGGGGGCGAATTATAATAATGATCGGGCCAAATGAGCCACCGATTCATCCGGATTGTCCAACAAGAGGACAAATAGACATCTACCGTAGCTATAATGTTTTATAAACACATCCCTATAATGACGGTCACCGAAAGCGTCATTATAGACATCTATAGCTACTGATTAACACGAATCAGTAGTAATAACTCTCAAATGACCGCTAGTAAATAGTAAATACACGATTTCGCCATGACCTATAGCTAGGGCTCATGATCGTCGCTATAGCCAAAAGACCGTCGCTATAGGCTTTAACCGACGTTCTACTATGGCGACGATCGACGACCGTCGCTAAAACTTTTTAATGACGGTCTTTTTGGCCTATATAAATATGGTCACGACAATCGTCGCTATAAAGCTGATTTTCTAGTAGAGTTATTACACATCTATTCCCATATTCATATAATCACTTTACATTAGTAATACTAATTAATCATTTAAAGATTATAAATGTTTTCATTTACCATTCAAGGTTAACATTCAAGTTATGTTAATTCTCAACATAATTAACTTATCTTACTCTTCCTTAATCAAATTAATTAAGTATTCCTCTTAGTTAACTTAAAAATAAATAAATTAACTAACTCACTTAATCCACATCACATATTTACTCATATTCTTAAAGTAAATAAATAATAATAAAAAAAATTATTTGTAAAAATATCTGTATATAATCGTATAAAACTCTTGGTCCTTACAAAAATAGATGACAGGAAATGTTGATGATGAAATGGTAGCTTATCATAGGTAAGAAACTGAGATAATTCATAATTGCAAGGTATATTAGAGACAGTGATGGCATATTGGCATTCACACTTGGAATGCCAGAAACATGATAATCTTGCATCCATATAGGAATAGTTTTCTGTCTTAAAGATGTTCTTAATGGAATAAGTGGATCATCATGTTCTTAATTATCTGATGTTGATGCTTCTTTGTACAGAAGATTAATAGGTAATCTTATGTACTTAACGGCCTGATCTCTCATTTGTGGCTCAACATCATAGTCAATTTGTTTCTGGACCAAGAGAACCTCATTTCAAAACATTACTCAGGGTACTCAGATATGTTAAGTTCACTATTAGTCAAGGTTTATGGTTTTCTGCAGATAATTCTTTACAACTAGTTGGCTATAGTGACAGTGATTGGGGCACTTACAAGCAGTAAAGGAGGTCGATTAATGGGTATTGTTTCCTGCTTGGTAGTTCTCTTATTTCGTGGCAAGCTAAGAAACAGACAGTTGTCTCTCATTCATTCGTTGAAGCAGAATACCGAGCAATACTTGCATACCTTCAACTTGTGGGGGTGATATTAAGGATAATGTTGTTAGGTTTGTAATATTCATAACGCAATCAAATTGCATAAAAAGTGCGGAAGCGTGTAAATCAGAGTTTAAAAAATTTACAAACCATATACCCGGATCACCCTTTATGCACAATTATTAATTAAACGAAAAGATATGAAGAATGTATATACCCTTGAAGATCCGAGCTTCCTCGTGTACAAGTTCACCTCCAATCCTTTTCGCTCAACTTGAATCCACCGGGTTAGGTTCCTTCCTTTGATCAACGTCACCACCCAAGTGTTTGGCCTCTGAGGTGATCCACCAAGAAGAAGAAAAAATTCAAGAAGAAGGGTGGTTGGCTAAACCCTAGTTTTCTATCTCTATAGAAAGGGTGTACTCTCCCAACAATTGGAATTATTACGTATGTTGAAAAAGTCAACAACCCATACACCCATAATAAGACTCCTCTTATTTATAGATGTGGACAACCCATCTTAACAATTAAGGAATTGGGTTTTAATTAATTAAGCTCCCTAATCTTATTAGGGATAATTAATTAAACTCCTTTAATTAATTTTCCTTCCTAATCCAATTAGGAATAATTGAGAGTACTTATATTAAATTAATTCCTAAACTCTTTTAGAAATTAAAATAATAATAATTGTAATAATATTAATAAGACTCCTCTTATTAATTTATATTTAATATTTCTAAAATATTAAATAATAATATTAAGCTATTTAATTTATTCTATCACCATAGATTAAATTAAATATACATAACATATTATTACGATTATGCCATTAACTTCTTAAATAATTATTCTTCCTTTTATGGTGTGACCCTTTAGGTTCTCCATATTAAACCTATTGTGAATAAATCAATTAGAACAATTCTAATCTTATTTAAATAAATAAATTAAACAATTAATTTATTTAAATAATATTTATTCTACAATAGGGATAAGCCTCCCTAATGATCAACAACTTTCCGGATAATATAGATTTCAACATTAATCATAAAAGAACCTTTGAGTAAATAGTTACCGCATAATTCAATCCTTCCACCATACAATGTCCCAATTAAATATAAGACATGGAATTACTCACAAGTCTTATTTTATTTAATTATATGTATTTCGACTCTTAAATGCACAACTCAAATAATGCAAATTAGAAACTCCTTTCTAATTTCATTCTCGCCGCCAAGGACTACCGGGTTGTCATTTATCGAATCACATAGGACATTTCTCTTCTTTTATTAAGAAGTGGTAGATTCTTTATTGATCATACATTATCTCCATGTATAACTTATTATACCCAAGCATACCTTTGATATACCCTAAGGGTCTTAAGGAATAAGTCAAAGTATAACTCATCATACACAAGATACTATGATGATCTCAAGTCCAAGGATCACTTGACTACTATCACTACAGTGAATTCCTATTGACAGCAAATAAAACTCCATTAGGTATTCCTTAGCTAGCCAATGCTCAATGAACTTATTCTCTAATAAGCACCTACATACTTGCTTTAGTGTCTCCACACAAATGATCATGAGATCAATCATCCTCATCCAATGAAAGCAAGCAACGATGTATGCTAATCTATCCTGGATTCACTAATCCCCAATTTAGTAATCCAATGATTGGGAACTATTTTAGTTTTAAGCTTTCTAAGAATTTAGATCTCATTAGAATGATCATCATCATTATTCTAAAAGCATTGCTTAAAACTATGGGTTTATCACATATTATAAAAACAAAGATCACGTAGATAATTAAAAGCCTTTAATAAATTAATACTTTTTATTAATAAATGAATAAGATTGTTACAAAGTATATGCTTTATCATCAAACATGATTGGCTTGTATGCATACTACTTTCAATCTCCCACTTGCACTAAAGCCAATCGTCATGGTAACTCATACTCTTCTTCTATAAGTGACGATTATCCTGCTGTTGGATAAGCTTTAGTTAATGGATATGTAATGTTGTTTATGAGAGTCCACTATCTCTATAGTGATTTCCCATCTTTCAATGATTCTTATAATCAAATGAAAGTGCCACAACACATGTTTAGATCCAAGATGAGACTTAGGAACTATTCCTAGTTCTCAGAATGAACTTTTAATCCAAACAATCAACTTGCGCAGCTTTCATTTATAGCTATATACTTTGTCTTTATCACTATACCAACAACTCTTTGCTGTTTGGAACCTTTCCAATTCACTGCACCACCGTTCAAGGTAACCTTTACCTTAAAGTGGATTTTCTGTCGTCTTGGTTTGTCTGAAAAACTTGAGTCTATAAAGCCCTCTAGTTTTAATTCAGACCCACCACGTATGCTCACATCCTTAGTGCCGGTTAAGAACTTTAAGATATTTTCACCGCTTTACGTTGATCTTCTCCAGAATATGACCGATCAACATCGTGTCTCGTACATTTCATTGCATACATGATTGTCACTCATGCAATCTCTTCTTTGGAGTCTGTGGGGACTATTAAGAGATACACTCCATAGCTCATCCACATGAGACATCTCTTGAGTTTGCCATGCTAAACGACTTTAGCATCAAATGAATATCGTTCCTCGGGTTAAGTCGAGCATCCTTTTAAATCTATCTATATAGATTTATATCCCCAATTAAGATACTCTTCCAAATCATTCATGGAGGATTGTTTAGACAACTTTATCTTTACTGATTGTAGCATTGGTATGTCATTCCTTATCCATAATATATCAACATATAATACTAGGAATGTCACGATGCTCCCACTGACCCTTTTGTACACACTAGAAGTCTTACCTCATCTAATGTAACTCTGGATCATCATCTTCTATGATGTGTACCTCATCATCATCATCCATGATGAATCCATACCTCCTAGGTATCTTTGGTACTATTCCAGATTTACGATTCGGTTGTGGTACAATAGGTCTATCTATAGGTTCCTCTTATTTGACTTATAGTATTTTGTGGTTCTTGAACTCTTCAAGATCTATTATCCTCCCACTAGCCCATTTTAATGATAAACACCTTTATCTTAGAAAGCGCCGTGTTTCGTAACAAACACCTTTTGCTAAGCGTGATTATAGAACATATGCCCTAAACTTACTTTAGATGTCCCACAAATCAGACTTGTCAAATCTTGTCCCAAGCTTATCCTTTTGAAACCTTTTCACATAAGTTGGACAACCCTTATCTTAACATACTTAAGATTAGGAATCCTCCTGTCCATAACCTTTATGGAGTGTTGAAATGGATTTTGAGGTTACCTTTTCCGTAGATGTGCAGCCATTTCTAGGACATGATCCTAGAAGGATACTGGAATGTCGATAAAATCATTATGGACCGTACCATGTCCAACAAGGTACGATTTTTCCTTTCAGATACATTAATCAATTATTACAGAGAGAGGTGTCCATTATGAGAAAAACCATTTGAGATGATCTAGAAACTTATTGCACAAGTATTTATTCCTTGATCTAATCAAAGAATCTTAATACTTTGCCAATTTGTTTCACTTTCTCATTCTTTGAACCTTTCAAATAATTCACACTTGTATTTCAAAGAAATACACACATTCAACTCTTTGAATGATCATCTCCTTTTCTTATACTAATTTGTTCAATATGCAAAATTATTTTCATGTAAGTCAAGTATACAAAATTTATTAAGTAATATTCCATTTATATTTAAACATTATTATTATAAATAGAACAACAATTGTTCTTAATTATAATACCAAAGATTTCATTGTCCAACAATAAAATGGAAATAATATTTTTAACAAGAACTGGAATACAATAACAACTTATTGACTTAATAGACTTACCCATAGGCATTGCTAAACTATAAGTTTCTATGGCTAATGCAGCAACCTTTGCTTCATTTCCTACACATAGGATTACTTATATTTGTTTAGCTTTCTACTTCTGCTTGGTCCCTTCATAAATCTATATTTATGATAACCAAAGTCGGTATCCAATACCCAAGTAGAACCTTGACTTAAAGAAAAATTATTTTAAATCATGAACAAAAAGCGATTGTAGAATCAAACTTCACTAAGCTTCTTTGTTAGCCTCTGCAAGATGCTTCTCGCAGCTTTCTTTCCAAGGTCCAAAGCTTATTGCGGTGGAAGCAAACTCCTTTGCTATCCATATCGCTTTTGTTCTTATTATCCTTTGTTTATGCCTTTCTATTTACCTTCTTTGAATCGTTCTTCTTTTCGTAAGATCCTTTGGCCCCTACCAAAGAAGACATGATCTTTCTTGGTTGAAAGTGACTCTCAACATTTTTCAATATGTTAAGCAAATCAAATGAGGCGATATCTAGCTTGTTCATATGAAAATTCACAACAATTAATGAAAGGAGTTCGGGAGTGAGTGCAAGATCAAATCTTGGCTCAACTCTCCATCCATGACAAAACCAGTTGTCTTAATTGATCAATCAAATTGATAATGTTAAGAACTTTTTGTCTGTACTGTAGTGTCATCGGTCATTCTAGATCGGAAGAGCTCCTTAGATATCTAATATCTATCAGTTCTACTTTCCTCACCATCAACTACTTGATGTGCAGGAATATAGTAGGAGTATCCATAGTTTCAGGCTGACGCTGAAGCTTGTTACTCATGGATACGAGCATGATGCATTGAGCCAACTGTGCATCATCTTGCCACTTTCTAAAAGTAGCAATGTCTTCCTCAGAGGCATTATGCTGCAACCATCAGCAGGATAGGCGTATTAAGACATAAGATAGCTTTTCGACTATGAGAACTATTCTCAAATTCCTTAACCAATCCGCTTTAATTGATTACGGTTAATTTAGCATTTAATATGCTTTGTAGTGATAGTAATTTAGACATTGTAAAATTACGTAAATGAATTTGTAATTAACAACATTTTAACATACATTCTTTTATTAATTACCAAAATAATTTAGGTCTTGTTTTAAATTGGTATCTCCCACTATTTTCTTCAAACTATATTACCTCACTTATATAGTTCTAAAAATCTAATTAAAGATTTGCTAGTGAGAATAAGGATCCCATTTCAAATGTATATAGCCTTGGGGTGACACAACAAACTATATATAAATAAATAGGTAGACAACTTTTGTCAATTACATCAACTATGACTCCTTGTATTTTGCCTCTTAGATTATTTTGATCAAGTGGTGGCACATCCAGAATCAAAATTATCCAAGTTAAGTCCGACCTAGCACTCCATATATTCAAAAAGAAAAAATATCATCCTTGTGGTGACACAACAAAACAATATTGTTCAATTTTCTTTATAAGCATCAAATGTGATAAATTAACATCTTAAATACTTAATACTTGCCTTGTGGTGACACAACAAACTCATATTAAATATTTAATACTCTATTAATTTTATCATGCTAGAAGGCGTGACGCTCGATATTCCAAATATCTTTGACGCTTAGGACTTAATATAAAAATTGAGGGTTTGTTATTAATTTGTCTCATCTTGTTTAGTAGCGCACATTATATATATATAAAAAATACATATATTAATGAACATGCTAAGCATGTTTGCATAATATATAATATATATATAGTATAAGCGTGCATGCATATAGAATACTATATTCTACCCGGATTGATTATGGACTTTTATTCTAGTTTGGTTCACTAGAGCCACCAAGTGAACCAAAAGGTCAAACCCTAGGGGTGCAAGAAATAATATTTAAATATAACTATTACATTTAAACCCGGGCTTCATTACAAATGGGTCTTCAAGCGCTTCTTGTTCCTTGATCTCTAATTTTTTCAAAATAATTCTAAAAATTCCTATTACAATACTATTTAAAATAAATAGAAACCTTGATCGCTATCGAGGGAAGTACATAGGAGGAGATAGAATTTACATTCAGAAAAATTAGAGAAGACGAGGTACGCAGACCCCATTTAATAAAACCCATACATTCATGCATCCAACTAAAATAAATCCAATCGCATTGGTCAATAGTCCATAATCAATCCCATTTATTATCATACACATCACCATATGCATCAATAAATAGCATTCATCTCATGAATGATAAACATTTAATATATATATTGATATCATTTAATGGGCAAATTTAGTTAGTATAAAATCTATTTTTGAATCAAAATAAACTCCTTTATTTTAATCCAAATTTAAATCAAAATAAAACTATTTTATTTTAATTTATCTAATTTTGAATAAAATAAACTATTTTATTTTAATCAAAATCTTTAATCAAAATAAACACCTTTATTTTAATTAATTATGGAATCCAATTCCATGTAAAATTTTTTTTAATTAAAATAAACTCCTTTATTTTAATTAATTATGGAATCCAATTCCATGTAAGAAAAAAATCTTTTATTTAAAGGAAACACGGATAATATTTCCTATTCACAAATAAACTCCTTTATTTTGAATAATATGAAATCTTATTTCATATTTAAATAAACTCCTTTATTTAAGGAAATTAGGATTCTCTTTCTTATTCACAAATAAACTCTTTTATTTTGAATAATATGAAATCTTATTTCATATCTAAACAAACTCCTTTATTTAAGGAAAGATGGATTTACTTCCTATTTACAAATAAACTCCTTTATTTTAGGAAAAATAAAATCCAATTTCAACTCCAATTAGTTATCATGGAATCCAATTCCAACTAATTAATTAAAGAGCATGAAATTTAATTTTTAAAATTAAAATAAACTCTCTTATTTTAATATTAAAATAAACCTTTTATTTTAAAATTAAAATAAACCTTTTATTTTAATTATAAAATTATTAAAATTAAAATAAAACTTTATATTTTAATATTAAAATAAACCTTTTATTTTAAAATTAAAATAAACCTTTTTATTTTAATTATATAATAATTAAGAATATATATATATATATATATATATATTCGTAATATATATTATATATATATATATATATAAAACCATCCGTTCCTTTATTTTGAAACCTGCTGCCATCTTATTACCGTTAATCATATATAATATATATATATTTCCGTGCGCTGGTTTCAATGCACAATATGTTGCTCCTTTTTTTTTTTTTTTCTTTGATTTCCGATATTTCCGTGCTGTTATCCAACGGATTGCATGTAACAGCCTTGATTTTATATAAATATAGTATATATATATATAAACCGCAATATATATATATATAAACTATATAAGGTTCTTGTAAAATAAAAACTGCTGAATTACTTAAAAAAAAGTTGCTGCCGTTTTTTTTTTTTTTATTTTATTTTATTTTAAATTTTATACAATAAAATTATGCCCAATTAAATTGTTCTAAACACATATCAATATAGATATTAAATTTGAACAATTAATAATTCGCGTAAAGGTTTGGGCTCGATGCCACTCATTAGGTTTGTAATATTCATAACGCAATCAAATTGCATAAAAGTGCTAAGCGTGTAAATCGAGTTTAAAAATTTACAAACCATATACCCTGATCACCCTTTATGCATAATTATTAATTAAACGAAAAGATATGAAGAAACGAGACATACCTCAAGATCCGAAATTTCGTACAAGTTCACCTCCAATCCTTTTCGCTCAACTTGAATCCACCGGGTTAGGTTCCTTCCTTTGATCAACGTTAGCCACCCAAGTGTTTGGCCTCTGAGGTGATCCACCAAGGAAGAAGAAAATTCAAGAAGAAGGGTGGTTGGCTAAAACCCTAGTTTTCTCTCTCTATAGAAGGGTGTACTCTCCCAACAATTGGAATTATTACGTATGTTGAAAAAAAGTCAACAACCCATTCACCCATAATAAGACTCTCTTATTTATAGATGTGGACAACCCATCTTAACAATTAAGGAATTGGGTTTTAATTAATTAATTCTTTTAATTAATTAAGCTCCCTAATCTTATTAGGGATAATTAATTAAACTCCTTTAATTAATTTTCCTTCCTAATCCAATTAGGAATAATTGAGAGTACTTATATTAAATTAATTCCTAAACTCTTTTAGAAATTAAAATAATAATAATTGTAATAATATTAATAAGACTCCTCTTATTAATTTATATTTAATATTTCTAAAATATTAAATAATAATATTAAGCTATTTAATTTATTCTATCACCATAGATTAAATTAAATATACATAACATATTATTACGATTATGCCATTAACTTTTAAATAATTATTCTTCCTTTTATGGTGTGACCCTTTAGGTTCTCCATATTAAACCTATTGTGAATAAATCAATTAGAAACAATTCTAATCTTATTTAAATAAATAAATTAAACAATTAATTTATTTAAATAATATTTATTCTACAATAGGGATAAGCCTCCTAATTGATCAACGACTTTCCAGATAATATAGATTTCAACATTAATCATAAAAGAACCTTTGAGTAAATAGTTACCGTACAATTCAATCCTTCCACCATACAATGTCCCAATTAAATATAAGGCATGGAATTACTCACAAGTCTTATTTTATTTAATTATATGTATTTTCACTCTTAAATGCACAACTCCAAATAATGCAAATTAGAAACTCCTTTCTAATTTCATTCTCGCTTAACCAAGGACTACCTATTGTCATTTATCGAATCACATAGACATTTCTCTTCTTTTTATTGAAGTGGTAGATTCTTTATCGATCATACATTATCTCCATGTATAACTTATTATACCCAAGCATACCTTTGATATACCCTAAGGGGTCTTAAGGAATAAGTCAAAGTATAACTCATCATACACAAGATACTATGATGATCTCAAGTCCAAGGATCACTCAGACTACTATCACTACTGAAATTCCTATCGACAAGCAAATAAAACTCCATTAGGTATTCCTTAATGCAGCCACCCTCGTTCGGTGAACTATTCTCTAATAAAGCACCTACATACTTGCTTTAGTGTTCCACAATAAATGATCACGAGATCAATCATCCTCATCCAACGAAAGTGAATGAACGTATGTATCAATCTATCCTGATTCACTAATCCCCAATTTAGTAATCCAATGATTGGGAACTATTTTAGTTTTAAGCTTTCTAAGAATTTAGATCTCATTAGAATGATCATCATCATTATTCTAAAAGCATTGCTTAAAACTATGGGTTTATCACATATTATAAAACAAAGATCACGTAGATAATTAAAGTTCTTTAATAAATTAATACTTTTTATTAATAAATGAATAAGATTATTATGAAAGATATCTTTATCATCAAACACGATTGGGCCAGATGCATACTACTTTCAAATGTAACAACAACAACAGCGGCATCAACAAGCATTAGTAAAGCACATGTGCATATATAGTAGCCACAACAACATAGGGAGTGAAATTGTCTATGATCAAATGCCTAAGTATAGCTAATACGTACAACAACAAGGAATGGAAGGAATGATGATAGAGATGCTGACATAGCTAGTCCTTATGATGGTGCTGAGAAACACATGAATAATGTTGATCACATAACAGTGACAACTAGCTAACTTATTAACTGTAGTTAGTTGTAATTAACTAGAGTTAGTTGTTAGGTTAGCTTTATTTCTAATCCAGACAATTAGTATAAATAGAATGAAGTAGTATAGTTTACTTAGTTTTTCTGTACTTGTAATAAACTTTTTAGATGTTAATGAGTAAGTGAATCTCTCTCAATTCTCCAACTGTTATGATGAAATTTTCAATTGTTTTCAAAATGTGTGCACAACATTTGACGCTGGAGGTAGAGAAAGAGTAGCCATTGAGGCTCCATTTAGAAAGTGACTTCTAAGAAGGCCAATTAATTATGAACAGGATGGTGGTGTGTATTAGAGAAATAACATAATATTATGTTATTTCTCTAGCTAATAGTGTGACTTTAGCGATAAGACTGACAAGATCCTTGTATTCAAGATGGAGACCACAGTAAACGTTGAATTCATTAGCGTTGAGAGGACGTCCAGTGGCCGCGAGTTCATCAGAATTTGTCTTGAGGTGCTGGAGAAAAACAACAACAGGCTCATCAGGCTTTTAGCCTTCTTGGAGTTGTAGAATCCGGGTTGTGGTGGAGGCGGTAAATGCCGTTTCTAGAGCACTCCAAATAGCGAGGATGAGATTGAAAAACCAACAAAAGCGAGGGACAATATCCGAATCTGGACTGGCTATGGTGGCCAAGGGACAAGGAAGGATCGATCCATCAATGTAGCCATTGAAGCCTTGTCCTCGTAATAGGGTAAAAATTGTGTACGCCATAGCAAGTAATTTGTTCGGTTAAGCTTGATGGAAAGAAAATGGTGTGCCTGCCCAAGAGAGGAGGAAGGCACATTGGCGGTGTTTACAGTGATGGCGTTGGATGAAGAGGTGGCTGCAGCTCTGATACCATGTGAAACAAGACGATGCTATAGAGAAAGAAGATACGGGTTGGGAAATTTTTCATACACTAAAAATGCGTGAGATGTAACTTACATTCTGTCAAATAAATTACAATCAAGAGTATAGCATAAAATCAAGTAATTACAAAGTGTAACTTACATTTGTCAAATCAATACAGTACCCATGAGTCTAGCCTATAGTCCATGTCTTAAATTTAGTCACATGTGGGAGATTTACATGCTGGAGAAGCTAGATGGTATTAACTGAAAAACTGGCTTAACACTGACTACATCTTATTTCTTTTCCTAATAAACCAGAGAAAATTATGGAGTTGATCTTCTTTTCGTTGGTGGGGCCCTTGAATGTAGTGTGTTAGAGTGACAGCAGGCCTTACAGTTCTAGCAACTCAAGCAGAACATGTAGATACAACAATTAATTAAAACAAGAGCGGGTAAATTATGCACTCTTACAAAGTTTGAAGCAGTGTTGATCAAGATAATTGTTTTAATTTTCTATTCATTAAAACTCACAAGCATACAAAATAATGAAAATAATGATGTGAAAGAGAAAGACATAACAAGTAGAGACTCAGATATAAACAAAATAACCTAAATTAATATTATTTAAACTTGAATTGCTCTACTGATTTAATGCATCAACTAATATATATATATATAGTCCGTTTCTGGTGCATATCCCTTTATTTTATATACCATACTTACCATCTTTAGCGACGGACCGGGCGGCGGTTTGGTCCGTCGCTATAGAAGAGATAAACAGTTTATATGTTATGGCGACGGTTCGATCGTCGTTAAAAAAGCTATAGATTTACGGTTCTCTACAATATACACTTTACTAAAACTGTCGCCTTGGGTCAAAATCATTAAAGGTGATGAACAACTTATGTTAAATAAAGAGGTATAAACTTCCTATCCGTATATATATATATATAAGAAAAAAGGGAGCAAAATACTCCTCATTTACTGTATGAAGCCTCAACAACTCAAAGGAAAAGGGAGAGAGCTTCAGCAGAGCTGAGAAGAGGAGAAGAGGAGAAGAGGAGAAGAGGAGAAGAGGAGAAAAAAAAAGGCTTAATTTGAAGCAAGAGAGCGAGAGAATAAAATAAAGGAACCTAAACTAGCAAAGGTAAACCCTAAACCTACTTTTAATCAGTAGAAAATTTTGAATTTTAATTTTTTCTTATTAATTTTTTTTAAAACTCTTTAACATGTAAAAATATAAAACAAACAAAGCTAGAAAAACCTAGAAAAAGGAAAGTAAGGGAAATCATTGCCCTGTTTTTTGTAAATTTGATATCTCCTAAACGGTAAGAAGTTATAACTTGGAGTTTGGATATGTTATAGACATGAAGTTAGCTACGTTTCCTGAGAATTTGAGAATTTTTCTGCGGTTAAATTATTTATTATAATTTTTGCAAATTGGCAAGTCTGAAACATGGGCAGAACTGAATTTAATTTGTTGATTGTGTTGGAGTTCGAGGGCACGGCTGGCCTTGAACTTCTGTGAATTGAAAACTGAAATTACAAGGGAGGTGCTACCATAAATAAGTTTTCAATTCACAGAATTTTACTTATTTATATTTTTACCATCAACAACGTACTATTAAATACGGTGCGAATATGGTATAAAAATATTACACGTAACAAAAAGCATACTAATGGACTGATCAGCCATGGTATATTAAAGAGGGTTCTAGTCGTTATAACTGTAGAACACTGAAAATAATTTTTGGTCTCTACGATGACTCAGTCACCTCATTAATATTGAGGTTGTCAAAGTATTGAAATTCTAAATTTAGAACAAATTCTTTGAAGCTAACTTTTATTCTCTGTTGATGATACTAAAAAAAGCTTTTCGTCCATAAACTCTATACTTGTGAATCCGAGACTTTACAGGATCTTGATGACATGCATTAATGAAGATTTAGTAAATCATATCCCGTCATGTTCTTAAATTTGAAGCTCTAAAAGCTTTAGAAAATGTTATATATCCGGCCGGTATACAAAAACGCTTTCATGCATAAAATACTTTTATTAAAATTGTAGAACTTGTTGAGCTCACTCTTGTTGTGTTATATTTTTCAATGAGGAATGAGGAAGCTGAGGGATCAGGTGGTAAGGGTAAGGACGAGATGTTCTGATGTCCGAGAAGTAATATTGTTTTACTGTAATAGTATATATAGATGATGGGAAATGTAATAGGTATAGCTTAAATAAGTGTAAGACTTTATGTAAAGTAATTAGGGAGTTATATATATTTGGTAATGGAGTTTGTATTTGAAACAGGTATTTTGATATATATATATATATATATATATATATATATATATATATATATATATATATAATGTAAGACATGGGATTGTGATGAGGTTTAATATTTATTCTGAAGTCACTCTTGATTGGGGAATAAACAAGTTATTGAGAGTATATTGAACAGGATATTTGGATTATATTGGTGAGAGGATGTTGTCTGTAGTATGAGCAAGTTATGATGTATGAGATTAGTGACCATCGAATCAAGTGTAGCTGGTCACACTCGTCCAAACCAGTTAACCAAAATTAATCCTACACATGATATCCATATAACACCCGTACACGCACGTTTGTTTATGATTAAACACACACTTTGTATTAATCAAACACAACAACACGCATGCATATGCTGAATTATAATATAAGCAATTAAATAACAGAATTTACCGACGCAACTTTTATTTAACCAATCAAAACAAAAAGTTTTGCCTAAGGTTTACAAAATATGACTCGTATCTGCGGCCATCATTGGCTATCTAGCTTTAAATATACCAAACGTCCTAACAGTTACAACCCAACTGCTTAGAATCGGATATTCAAAATTAAAACTATCAAGTCATTCCAACAAATTGTGCCATCTGTTCGAGACAATAACTGTCCCATAACTGTTTCCAACTACTCCTAGACTAGCATAACTGCTATATGTTTACGAGTAACAACCAAATTCCCAGCAACTTGACATCTCAATTAAGTGTCCCATCACTATTTTGCATGCTAATCTTGTTGTCTACCAAACTGTTACATTGCACCAGCTAGCCTCTGATGCACCGTGTTGCCACACGCTGACACGCTTTGCTCACGTGCCCAGCACCCTGCGTCCGCTAAAGTCTATTGACTAACTGAACCATGCACCACCCCCAACTCATGGTGCTCCAAGCATGTCGCATCCTCCGGTCATGCACCCAATGTTATGCATGCATGAGCACCCAGCCCCGCCCATGCCATGCATTGGCATGCTAAGCTCTTGTCTAAGGCCTAAGCTATGCCCAACCTTTGCCAAGTTCTTTGCTCGCAGCCTTGGTCTTCACTGCCCAGCGTGGTTAGCAGAAAGTTAACTTTGATCAATTAATCAATACAGCGTCGACACGCAGGCTGGGAGGTGTTCTCTCTCTGCGTGTCAACATTGTATCAATCAATTGATCAACTTACCATAAAGTTAACTTTAAATTAACCGGATCCGCTCCTTTGCCTAGCATGCTGCCACCATGCGCTAACCATCTCAGTACAGTAAGCCCACAACTTTGTCTTCAAAATTTGCCAATATATGCTAGCTAGTAGGGGTGTAAAAATCGAATTTCAGCGAATATCCTAATACTATTCGGCTCGTCTAGAAAAAATTAAGTTCGGATTCGATAAGGAATTTCTAATTTTGTGTCAAATTCGACTCGGATCATTACTCGGACCTACTTTAGAAGACTAAATCTTTCATTACAAAACGAAGCAGATTCTTCATGACAATTCCTTCATTATCTCAGTAATATATAGTATTATTTAATATATATAAATATGATAAAACAAAACATGATTTTATATATCTATATATATATATAACACAGAAATTATTAATAATAAATCTGAGTCCTTTGAATTCACAAAGTCTCCTTAAAGCAAATTTATTCCCCCACAGATTCTAAGGGTTAATTGAATAATTGCTTCCCAAGATAAAACAGATTTCAATTCTTAATTAGTAGCATTACAAAATTAAGAATTCATCGAATCAAATTCAATGTTTATGTACTGAACTTACATGACTATTAATTATGCATGTATGAAGAAAAATTAAAAACACTTACTATTACTGCAATATTATTTGACAGAGAACGGGAAATCTGCAGAAACGGGATTGCAGAAGGAAATGAATAGGATTATCTACAGAAACGGGATTGTAGAAGGGAAGGAACGGGACTGGAATTTCTTACTGCAGAACGGGAATAAGGGAAGGAACGGGACGAGAATTTCAGAAACAAAACGGGACGGGAAAATTTGTTATATCTTTTAAATGCTTTCCCACACCATTTATTTATAGGAAAAATTCGGATGTAACCGTCGTCAAAACGACGTAGTATTGTGATGATAAAAAATATATATCACGAACCCGCCCGTCACGATCACGACCCGACTCGACCCGACTCGACTGGACTTTGAAGTCAATTTTCTCATTCAATTCAAATCTCATTTCCAACAATCCCCCACATGAATGTAAAATTGGCTTTACAATATGCAAAATATGTTATGAATATGCAGACACTAGTTCGAGTACATCAGAAAAGATATTTCATCAGGTTAAGTAGCCTAGTGGCTTTGAACTTGCCCTAGTAAAATCTATCGGATTTACTTGGCTAATCAGTAGACTCGATGTCTTTGAACTGTCAGCTTTTCGTGTAAACCAAGACAATAGAATTCACAAAATATCTCTTCAGACATAATTGGTTCTCACATTTGTGTTCATTTTGGCCTTGAAACACCTCTTGGTTCCGTAAGTATATTAGAGAATTCAGCCTTCAAAATTCTCACAGAAGTGGTCCCCTTCTTACTCACGTAGGTGACTTCTATCAAGAGTATCCTGCAATACCCCACTTGAACATATTTCAAGATATAAAAGTCATTAAAATCGTAACTTATCCTGATTCTCGCGGCAGATGTGCACTGTCTCATAATAAGAATGGTTAGGAGTAAATATCTCCTCAGTGCTTTACTGAGTACTACATAGTTCAGTTTGCCCATTGAACCTAGATCTTGGGATATCCAGTCAACTAGGTTGGGTTGCCACTATGACAACTCTTATTTAAACAGTAGGCTTTAAACCCATTCCCCTCGATGATTTTTCTACTTGCTCTCTTGTTAAACCTTTCGTAAGCGGATCCGCAATATTATCTTTTGACTTTACATAGTCAATTGAGATAATTCCATTTGAGAGCAATTGTCTAACGGTATTATGTCTTCGTCTTATATGGCATGACTTACCATTATATAAATGACTTTGTGCTCTTCCAATCGCTGATTGGCTATCACAGTGTATACATATAGCTGACACAGGTCTTGACCAATTTGGAATATCCTCTAACAAATTACGAAGCCACTCAGCTTCTTCTCCAGCTTTGTCTAACACAATGAATTCTGATTCCATTGTAGACCTAGCAATACACGTTTGTTTTGAGGATTTCCAAGACACCGCTGCACTACCAAGTGTAAATACATATCCACTTGTTGATTTTGAATCTTTAGTATCAGATATCAAATTAGCATCAGTATATCCTTCCAATACTACTGGATATCTTGTATAGTGCAATCCATAGTTTTGAGTATGTTTTAAATATCCCAAAACTCTCAAAATAGCTTTCTAGTGATCTTTACCTGGATTACTCGTATACCTACTTAGCTTACTTACTGAATAAGCTATATCCGGTCTAGTACAGTTCATGACATACATTAAACTGCCTATTATACGAGAATATTCTAGTTGAGATATGCTATTACCTCCATTTTTGGCTAAATGAAGATTTATATCAACTGGGGTCTTATTTAGAATTATATTATACTTATTAAATTTTTCAAGTATTTTCTCAATATAATGAGATTGAGATATTATAATTCCATCAGATGTTCTAGATATCTTGATTCCTAATATTATATCAGCAACCCCCAAATCTTTCATATCAAATCTATTTGCCAACATCCGTTTGGTAGAGTTGATAACTTCATTGTTGTTACCCATGATTAACATATCATCCACATAAAGACAAACAATAACATATTCTTTTTGAGTGCTTTTGACATAAACACATTTGTCACACTCATTGATTTTAAAATCATTTGATAACATAACATTATCAAATTTCTCATGCCATTATTTTGGTGCTTGTTTTAATCCATACAAGGATTTAACAAGTTTACATACCTTCCTCTCTTGTCCAGGAGCAATGAAACCTTCAGGTTGGTCCATATATATTTCTTCATCTAATTCACCATTTAAGAATGCAGTCTTTACATCCATTTGATGTATTTCAAGTCTATTTAAAGATGCTATTGCTATTAGCATTCGAATAGATGTAATTCTTGTAACAGGTGAATAAGTGTCGAAATAATCCAATCCTTCCTTTTGTTTATAGCCTTTAACAACAAGCCTTGCTTTGTATTTATCAATTGAACCATCTGCTTTCATCTTCTTTTTGAAGATCCATTTATACCCTAAGGGTTTTGAACCAGGTGGAAGGTCCACCAATTCCCATGTATGATTTTGCATAATGGATTCAATTTCACTATTTATTGCTTCTTTCCAATGAGAAGCATCTGGAGTGGATATTGCCTCCTTGTACGTTCGAGGATCATTTTCTAACAAAAATGTTAGAAAATCCGGACCAAAAGACGTTGAAGTCCTTGCCCTTTTGCTACGTCTAGGTTCATCCAATACAGACTCTTTGTCTATATTTTCAGGATTATTACTAGAAGCATCCAAAGGTCTTTTGTTTGAATTTGAATTATTATTTTCATTATATGGAAAAATATTCTCGAAGAATGATGCATCTCTTGATTCAATAAATGTATTAACATGAATATCATTAATTTCAGATTTATGAACAAGAAAGCGATAAACACTGCTGTTATTTGCATAACCAATGAAAACACAATCAATTATTTTTGGTCCTATCTTAACCTTTTTAGGTTTAGGAACCATTACCTTTGCTAGACACCCCCACACTCTCAAGTATTTATAGTAAGGTCTATGACCTTTCCATAATTCATAAGGTGTTTTGTGAGTTTTCTTATGAGGCACTTTGTTAAGAATATAATTTGCAGAGAGCAAAGCTTCCCCCCCCCCCCACAAATTCTGGGGTGCTCCAGAACTGTTTAACATAGCATTCAACATTTCTTTCAATGTTCGGTTCTTGCGTTCAGCAATACCGTTAGATTGAGGTGAATAAGAAGCAGTAGTTTGGTGAATAATACCATGAGTAGAGCAAATCTCTTCAAATGGTGATTCATATTCACCACCTCTATCGCTTCTTATTGCTTTAATCTTTTTGCTAAGTTGATTTTCAACTTCATTTTTATAAAGTTGAAACATTTGTACAGCCTCATCTTTGCTTTTTAACAAATATACATAACAATATTTTGTGCAATCATCAATAAAGGTTATGAAATATTTTTTCCCACCTCTAGTTTGCACAAACTTTAAGTCACATATGTCAGTGTGAATTAAATCTAGAGGTTCAGTTTTCCTTTCAACAGAATGAAAGGGTAATCTTGTTATTTTTGATTCCACACAAATTTCACATTTATGTTTTTGATTAATATCAAATTTAGGCAAGAATTCTAAATTAATTAATCTACGCAATGTATCATAATTAACATGTCCTAATCTAGCATGCCAAATATTTGAAGATTCCAACAAGTAAGCAGAAGAATTTATTTTATTAATATCAATAGACTTCGGTACAACAGTCATTACATTCATTTTAAAGAGCCCATCATTCATGTAGCCCTTTCCTACAAACATATCATTCTTTGTAAGTACAAATTTATCAGACACAAAGACCAACTTGAAGCCATTCTTGCTAAGTAGTGACCCAGAAACTAGATTTTTGCGGATATCTGGCACATGAAGCACTTCATTCAAAGTTAGTTATTTGCTAGATGTCATTTTCAGTACAATCTTTCCACGTCCTTGAACCTTTGAACTTGAGAAGTTTTCCATAAAGAGTTGATCATCATTTTCTACTGGTTTGTAAGTAGAAAACATCCATTTGTTGGAACAAATGTGGCGAGTAGCCCCAGTGTCCACGTACCATTTTTTAGGGTTTCCTACCAAGTTACATTCAGATATAACTGCACAAAGATTCATGTCTGAAACATCTTCAGAAAGCTTTTCCAGTTCTGTAACATTTGCTTGAGGCTTTTGTTCTTTCTTGAACTTCTTTGGCTTGCGACATTCATTTGATTTATGTCCCGGAATACCACAATTGAAGCATTTGCCTTTGAATTTTTTTCTGGCCTTGAAAGCTTCTTTGCCTTCACGCTTCCTTTTGTTGTTGTTTGGCCTTTGTTCTACAACATTTGCCTTAGCTTCAATGAAATTCTTCCCACTTTTCTTCTCAGATCCTCGATTGTCCTCTTCAATCCTTAGTCGCACGATCAGTTCTTCAAGATTCATCTCTTTGCGTTTATGCTTCAGATAATTCTTGAAGTCTTTCCACGATGGTGGAAGTTTTTCAATCATTGCAGCAACTTGGAATGAGTCACTTAATGACATTCCTTCAGAATGAATGTCATGTAGAATTACTTGTAATTCTTGAACCTGAGTAATAACTGCTTTGGAATCTATCATTTTATAATCAAGAAATCTACCGACTATAAATTTTTTCATGCCAGCATCTTAAGTTTTATATTTTTTATCTAAAGATTCCCAAAGTTCCTTTGCAGTTTGAATTGTACAATATAGATTATATAATGTATTATCTAAACCATTCATCACATAGTTCCTGCAAAGGAAGTCTGCATGTTTCCATGCATCAACAATGATAGCCCACCTTTTCCTTGTCGGGCTCCTTCAACAAGAGTAGGACAATCTCTTGTAGAAACCTTGTCAAGTTCGGTGTTGTGAGATAGAAGAAGCGTTTTCTTGCTACAACGCTTGAAATCGGGCCCATTGAACCTTTCAGGCTTTTCTCTATGAGACATACTCAGGGCAGGAATGGTGCTTATAGAAACCATTTCTTTTATACAAATAAAGATTATCAATAATCAAAATAAATTTTTGTTTTAAAACAATTTGTATTCTAAAGTTGGACAAATTTTTGTTAAAAACCAAATATAATGATTATCCTTGTCTGTCACATGTATTAAAAATGTAAATCATTACTATTAAATCAAGTGATTATAATATATGTTTAGGTGATTATATTCATAGTAACATGTAACAGTAGTCCTAAGACTCATAAATCAAGTGACAATACATGCAATATTTACATGCTTGAATAAGAAATCTAGGGGATGATTACAGGAATCTAGGGAATTGTATAATTGATTTAGATATCAATATCCACTTTAAATTCAAGATGGCAGTGTACGAAAACTGTAACATGTAAAAGACCAAAAAATGGATATTTAAAGATATTAAAGTTACTGAACTTATTAAAGTTACTGCAACGCAATTATTTTTCAAAAATTAATGAAAAATCGGAACAATTAATTTGCAGAAATTAATGAAAAACCGGAACAATAACATAGTAAATTAATTAGTATGCAATCAATTTCTAGACTTCTATGAATATAAACACGTAATATATATAAAAACAAAATACATTCAATAAAATTACTATTTCCAGAATATGTAATTACTATTTCCAGAATATAATATATGCAACAAATATTCTGAGTATTAATACTGTTTTTGAAACATTTTTACCGAAAATTTATTTGAAAAAATTATAACATATAAATTACGTTTATAAATCTGAATACTGAGTATATTAGTAAACAACCAACAAATAATACTGAGTATTATTTGTTTAAAAAATTTTGTTTGTTTGCACAATTTATGAATACCGAGTATTAGTTCACACCAAAAAAAAAAAAAAATTGTAGTACAGAAAATTTGGTTTTAAAACTGATTTTCTGGTTTACAAAAAATAACAGATAAAATAATACTACAATTACAGAATAATAATATTATAATATTGCATGCACCTTTACTGCACTCATATATATATATATATTTATATTTGTACTGTTATATATATATATATATATATATATATATATATATATATATATATATATCGGTAATATGTATACTAACTTGCAGGAAAGATATTGATTCAAATGCAGTACTAACTTATATTAACTTCTACTGACTTGCAGGATTCGTGAATAACCATTTTTCCTTGAGCATCAAATGCATCATATTCAATGAATCAAATGCAATTTTATAAAACAATTTTCTGATTACAAAAATAATTTTTTGTTCACATAAAACAATACTATAATTACAGAAAATATAAATTTGTTTTAAGATTGTTATCTCATAATATATAGTATTATTTAATATATATAAATATGATAAAACAAAACATGATTTTATATATATATATATATATATATATATATATATATATATAAACACAGAAATTATTAATAATAAATCCAGCTCTTTTGAATTCACAAAAGTCTCTTTAAAGCAAATTTATTCCCCCACGACGCTGAGGGTTAATTGAATAATTCTTCCCAAGATAAAAGCAGATTTCAATTCTTAATTAGTAGCATTATAAAATTAAGAATTCATCGAACCAAATTCAATGTTTATGTACTGAACTTACATGAATATTAATTATGCATGTATGAAGAAAAATTAAAAACACTTATTATTACTGCAATATTATTTGACAGAGAACGGGAAATCTGCAGAAACGGGATTGCAGAAGGGAAGGAACGGGACGGGAATTTCTTACTGCAGAACGGGAATAAGGGAAGGAACGGGACGGGAATTTCAGAAACAAAACGGGACGGGAAAATTTGTTATATCTTTCAAATGTTTTCCCACACCATTTATTTATAGAAAAAATTCGCATGTAACCGTCGTCAAAACGACGTAGTATTGTGATGATAAAAAATATATATCACGAACCCGCCTGTCACGACCACGACCACGACCCGACCCGACCGGACTTTGAAGTTAATTTTCTCATTCAATTCAAATCTCATTTCCAACACCTTCAAATTGAGTTTTGAATATATGAACCAAACCACTACGTACTAAATTGATTATTGAACTAATGTTTACATATAAAAGTTTTTTACTTTTTTTATGTAAATAAATTACAAAGAATGTAATACAAATTGACAATCAATTCATTAATTTAATTTATTCAAAGTACAAGCTTACACAATTTAATACTATACTTTATAAATTATAAAGATTGATACAAATATCACATATTTAGCTTGTTAGTATATATGGATCAGACCATCATTCGAATATGATCCATCGAGCATGTATTGAGTATGGAATCGAGAAAAAATAAAATACCTAAACCCTAATCGGAGTGAACACTGGTATACTTGAATTCGACTCGTGTATCATTAAAAAAAATGATTATTAATCAGATTTGACTTAAATCAACTTCGAATTCGAGTTGGGATCATATTTTTGAACCGATCTCGAGTCGAGTACCAAACTACTCAACTCGACTTACACCCCTACTAACTAGGCATGTGTGCCATTGCGCACACATAGCCGCATCGATGTCAAGCCACCAAGGATCTAACAATTAGGATGACTAATTAATGTCACCTAAATAGACAAAGTATTTATGTGTTGTATATTATAAATCAGTAATTCTTTGTAAAGATAAAGTAAACCATTTTTGTCAGTTAACTAGCATTACTCAACTAAAATAGAATAGACAACTATATATCTTTATGATAACAACAAAATAAGCTACATATGTATGTACGAATGTAAAATCTTCTAAATTTATTCCCACATAACACATTCCTGTAATAATACTCTTCCAATAATCCTTAGGTTAAAAAACCATATCAAGAAATGAATCATGCAATAACAGACAAATATGAAAGATTTATAAGCTACAAACATCAAAATATACTTGTCCAAATCCATCATTAATTCTCCATATTTTTGGCATATAAATTGCCAAATAAATTAATCTTAAAAAAAAATTCTTTCACCAAAGAAAACTCCTCCCAAGATATAGAAAATGACAACTAGGCATAATGACTCCGGCAATCATATTGCCTAAACAACTCCAAACCAAGATGAACCAAAGACCAAGCTCCGAAAGGGCAAATCATCACCAAAGAGCGCATGCTGCCTCAACCAAAATAAAATGGAGAAACTTCCATTTCTTCCTTCAGCAGCCTGCAACAAGAAGAAGTAATTGCTCGCATTATTCTCAATCATCAGTCATATTAAGGTGAATGCATAAATTCTAAGAAATACTTTTAGCAATTTTATGTCCAAATCTGTAATATACGGATTCTTTAGTTTGTCTTAAAATAATTGTGTCCGACATGTACTCATATGAGTACTGAACATTTCATTTTAGTGTAAAAATCTGACAAATTAATTGAATAGTAACCATGTCAGACACATCAAAGTACCATATCCAACCGAACACTTCATCCGAGAGACCATCGAGAACAGATATTGACTTCATCTTAGATATATATGATAAAATGGTAATTATATATACAGATTATGTAATAATTAAGAAAACTTACACAATATTAATCAGGGAAGATAGACCCTGATCATGGTGTCCCTTTTTGTAAGCCTCATTCTACAAATGGGGCATTTTTTCACGCTATCCAATACATCGATGATACATATTTTGCAAAAAATATGCCCACATTTGGTTGTTGTGGGTTCATCAAATGGGCTCATGCAAATCGGACAGGTGCTGGTGCCGTTGCCGGTGCCAGATCCCCTTGGCTGTTCGGATTCGGTTTCTGGAGGCACAATAGGTCCATCATTCTGTAAATGGAACAGTTCAAATGTTGGTGCATTAATATAATCTTATTCATGTGTCTAGTTATATATACTTATTTTATTATTAAACACTTAAAATATTTTTGTGTCTCATATATATATATGATATATAAAACATTCACGTATTCAACAAAATAGACATTACAGGAGAAAAATATTAAAAATCCAAGGAAAAAACATAAACTTTAATGTTTTGAAATCATAGAAATAAAATTAAAGAAACTATCATACATCAAAAAAGGTCAGTTTGAATACCTTGGCTTGCTCTTCGGCTTCCAAATCAATGCTAACCCTAGCAGTCCTTGGTCTTGTTGGAACTCTTCTCTGGCGAGTGCGGCCGGAGGACACTCTTGCTGTAACACCAATTACAAAATACCCAAAACAATATTGCTCTTAGCTAGTTAATTAGAACATCAACCCAATCTAAAGCATTTTGAACTAAACTCTAGCTATTCATCTAATCTATCATTTCAAGATATATATTCCTAATAAATAAGACACAAAAGCTACAGCGAAGAAAACCTGCACGTGCACGTCCTCCTCGCATTCGCTGAGTTTCTGTTTGACCGACCGTCGGATTGTTTCGTTGCTGCGACTGTTAGCATATATATTATATGCGTGGAAAAATAAACAAATACAATTTACTTAATTCCTAAACCGGATATTAATTTTGAAACCACATACATACATTTGTTTAATAGTCATCTTATCATACCTGAGTGAAGCTACGTCGAAATCGCATCCACATTTCAGCCCCCGTAATAGACCGTGTATCAGTCGGTATTGGAGCTGAGAACTCAGGCAGATTTCCCGGAGGTGGCAGCAAGTCCGGGAATATGCTGAATGTGGTGGTAGTGTACATATCACCGTTACCTGCCATCTTCCTTCTTAATTTCTAGTTAATTTCTTGGCGAATCTCTGCATTTACAAAGCCATTATAATTAAAAGGTAGTAGTAGGCGTATCACTAGTTCAATAATATTAACAAATCAACCTTAGGCAAGCAGGTAGAATATACCAAAATTTAACAGTAATATGACAAGAAAAGCTACGTGCTGCTAATGAACATCGCGCAACAAAATAAGATCAGGAAAGTAAAAATTAATTCTTAGAGCAATAACAAAATGTGGAATGCAAAATGGTTCTGCATGTTGCAATGAGGAAAGCAAGTAGATACAATATATATATATATATATATATATATATATATATATATATATATAAAAAGACACTCTATTTGATTTGTAATTAAGGACCTTAAAAAATTGTAAAAAAAAATGTCTAGAAAACAAGTTTTAAGTGGAATCAACTAATTTTTTGTTAAAGATAATTCAAGTGATTTTAAAGTAGATAGTTTCAGTATTAGGATACAAAGACTAACCTCATATTTTGGAGTTACAACGCAAAAAGCTTTAAAAATAAGAACCTTTTCCATAAAGAAAATTATAAATGAAAAATAAATAAATTAATCCCAATAGACTTTTTTAGGGTTTCACATCAAGATAAAATAAATTCACTTTTGTGAAAAGTAAGAATTGTTAGGTTAATCAAAGTCAACTCCTCAAATCTCTTTAAACCACCCGAATTCTGATTATAAATATATATTTTTGAGGAATAAAAAATTACCACATCTGAAACAACAAACAAGAATTTGAGGAGATTAAAACTTGTTTGGCTAAGCAAAATTGATGCATAAAAATCTTTTAAAACCCATTAAAAAAGGGGGAAGGGGGAAGGGGGAAGGGGGGGGGGGGGACTGTTTTGATTGTTTGAGCACATTTTCTTTATAAAATTAAAAAAATTAAGGAAAAAGTGATCATGTTTACAAAATAAGAACGAAAAAAATTGAAAAAAATGATCATGTTTACAAAATCCCAAAACTTTTTTTTAAAATTCCCAAAAATAATTATCTGATCGAGAATTCAAAGGATCTGGCTAAGTCCACTTCAACCCTTAGGAATTGACCAAAATAAAAAAGACCAAAATTAATAGAGGTCAGAGTGTAATACCAAATAAAATAATCGTACAGCTAAGTACTGTTTGGAAACCCTTTTAAAAAAAATTAGCTTTATTTGAAGTACATTAAAAAATCATCAACTATATATCTCAATCATCCAAACACCAAATATACACAAACATATATATATATATATATATATATATATATATATATATATATATATATTCATGGGAATTGTGAAAACAATGAAACTAATCAAATTTCCAACTGATCAACACACAATGAATCAATCAAGGAGATGGAAAAAACATAAAAAAATAAAAAATCAAATTAAGCTCATACCTTTCTTGGGTATTTGGGAAGAAAGTAAGAGAATTGGTGTGATAAAATTAGTGAAAATACTGGATATAAATAAGAACATAAAGCGAAGACTAGTGAATAGTAATTAATATAGATAATTTGATTACGGTAATTATGACAGTGTGACGCTTAGCAAGAAAATCTGTGGGTAGCATAATCAGCATTTGTGTATTCTTCTTGTTAAATTTATACAAAATTCCTTTTCCTTAATAATTAAGAGATTTTTTATTGCAAGAAGAAGGAACTTATTTTTGAGGCAATTAATATAGGTATCGTATTATTAAAAAAAAGGATGCCGAACACTCTAAATTGATAGTTACACCCCTTGATATATGGATTTGAGGGTTTGTGTTGTATAAATATGTATAGGCAAAAAATACTTTTTTACCACTGTGGTTGTAATGTTTTAAACAATTAGCTACTATGCTTTTAAAATATTCAATTAGCCCACTGTAATTTTTAAAAATATTCAATCAAGCCATTCTGTCCAATTTCTTACACATGTGACATTAAAAAAAAATCAAAAAATTATTATTTTCTGATGTGGCAACACAAAAAATAAAATAAAATAAAATCATTGATTTTGTGGCAAAAAATAATTAAAATAATAATAAAATTAAAATAAATATTTTAATTTATTTTTTAATAACTCAAACCCTGTTCATCTTCTTCCTCACCAAAATTATCCTCTCTCTCCTCCCACGGTTCCGGCGTCTTCACCGGCAATTGGTGACCGTCGGATTGAAAACCAAACCAGGCCTAATCCAAACAGTCCAAGCTGCAGGCTCCTTAAAGGCTTAAACCCTCCATCAAATGTGGCAAATTCCCTCCATTTACCTGTTTTTGTGAGAAATTTGAAAAAAAAAATCTGAGTAATTCCAATTTCCGAAGAGAGTTGAACAGGAAAAAAATGATGGCTCCTCCCAAATCCAAAAAGACGAAGAAGAATCCACCTAGCTTCCTCTTCTTCTTCACAATCCACCGATCCCCTTCTCCCTTTTCCTTCAGATGATGACGATTTTCAAAATCCAATTCTGTCTTTTCCTTTGACTCAAACCTCACTCAGCACCAGTAAAAAGACCGTTTCACAAAAACCCTTTAAACCCTCAAATTCTTCCACCATGAATGTCAATAATACCCCATCCCAGAAGCTAATACAGCAGAAAAAATCGATCTTTAATGCCGCCAACAAAGAGAATATATAATGGCAATATTTGTGTGTTTTCACGTTTTAATGTGATGTGAATATAAGTATTTTGTTTTTAGAAAAATATATAAAAAAGATTTTAATTCTACATTTGGAGATGCTTGCCTATTTAATAATTTTAATTTTAATTAATTCCACCTTTCTTCTAAAAATATTTAGGTAAAGAAATATTTTATTTTAAAATTTTAGAAGTATTTTAAAACATAAAAGTATTTTTATTTTTAAAATAAAACAAACATATTATGAATATTATAATATTAAATTTTATTAATATTATACGTATTATAAATATTTAGGTGAAGAAAAAAAGAAAATAAAACATAAAAATATTTTATTTTTAAAATTTTTATAAGTATTTTAAAACATAAAAGTATTTTTATTTTTATTTTTAAAATAAAATATGCATATTATAAATATTATAATATTAAAATTTATTAATATTATACATATTATAAATATATATTTAGGTAAAGAAAAGAGAAAATAAAACATAAAAATATTTTTATTTTAAAAATTTTATAAGTATTTTAAAACATAAAAGTATTTGTATTTTTAATTTTAAAATAAAACACACATATTATAAATATTATAATATTAATTTTATTAATATTATACATATTATCAATATTTAGGTAAAGAAAAAGAAAGAAAATAAAACATAAAAATATTTTTAAAACCACAATTAGTTGATTGCATTTTTTTTTAAAGTCATGTTACTCAATAGTATTAAGAATTTGGTGCCTAGCTTGCCACGTAGGAAATAACTTATTTTAATTATTTTTTCAAAAGCCACGAGGATAATTGGTGCAATTTTTTAACGTCTCATTCAATTTTTTTGAATGGAATGGAATTGATTGAATATTTTAAAAAAATGACAATTTAAATTTAATCAATATTTTTAAAAAGCACAATGATTAATTGTTTAAAACAAAGACAACCACATGATAAAAAGTACTTTTTGCCAATATGTATACGTTACATATAAGAGTAATTTTATAGGTACAAATTATACAAAAATAATTGTACATAAATAGTAGAACCCACATAACATATACCACTAAGATATGTAAAAATTCAAATGTTAGGTCCCACATCCAATTTTCTCTATATTTTCTATACTATTTGTGCACAACTTTTTCTATAGTTTGTGCACATTAAACTAGTCTTATATGTAACATATAAATATTGTAAACTAATATTTTTACAACAAAAATATTACTATAAATATATAACAACGATGAAAATTATCACTATTTTTATGAAAATATCAATTTTCTAAATATTTATACAACACAACACATCTTATTAGTATCCGTTACATGGGTCCTTATTAATATCCGTTACATGGGTCCTACTATTTATGCATAATAATTTTTGTATAGTTTGTGCACATGTAATCATATATAATTAATATCATAATCTATGTAGGATATATATGCAACTTAAAAATACAATAATAAAGACAATCAAATTATTAAAACTGTAGTAATCTAATTTATTTTTTAATTTATTTATTTTTAGTATGGTCAGCGACACCAATAAATGTTCTTGGGACTGTTTCAATAAAAAAATAAAAAATAAAAAAAAAAAAAAAAAGAAGAAGAGTGATATATATTGATTCGAATAAAAAGTAATACAAAAAAAGAAGAGAGATGTCTCCAATTTATAAATTTTGTTAATAAAATCAACAAAATTATTATTGGTTTCAAAGCAACATACCAATTTATAAAGTGGAATGGAGGAATAAATAAGTACTTTTGATTTGAATAAAAAGTACGTGGATCCAATTTATAAATTTTGTTAATAAATAAATAATTATTTCTTCATTCCGTAATAATAATAGTTGTTTTAGTTTCATGCACATAAATTAAGAAAGTTATTTAATATTATCATTTAATAATTAAAATTTATATAAAATTTCTTCAAAATCCTTTATGAGAATTTATTGAAAAACTACTTATACTGAGCTTATAGAAAATTTTCTTTAAGACATAATCATGGGCGGAACTAGGGGCTTTGGGGGTCATATGACCCCAACCCCAGAATCAAGCATATTAATATTAGTTAAATTTAATCTTTGTTATGAGATGGTATTAATTTATTTAATTTTTCATATCTTTCCACTTATAATAAATTAAAAATATTACTATAAGATAAAATAATGTTAAATAAGTTTGATAATTAATTAATTAATATTACACGCATTTGTCTTATTGACTTAATCATACATTGGCATCAATTTTTTTTATAAATGAAAATAACTTAATTTATTTTCTTGCTTTGAATGACTACTCTCAGTTGTCTCTAAAGAAGATGACCAGAACCACAATATAAGGTTTTAAATATATAATTAATATTATAATTTATCTATAAATTAAAGTAGCTAATCAGTTGATTAAAAAAGTCAAAGTCTGATTAATAGTCTCATAGTTCGGGGGAAATATATATATATATATATATATATATATTTAAAGTTATTAGACTCACAACTCATATGTTTACAATGGTTGGAATAAGATGTTGTGAAATACTATAATTGGGCAAAATAAATTTGAAAGAAGCACTGCAAGTGTTAATAATAATTTTTTTTATTAATGTATTTTGACCCCCTCTAAAAATGTTCTGGTTCCGCCACTGGGTACAATGAAAAAAGTTAGTGGTGATATAGGAAATTAAATAAATAATTTATTCTCCTAAAAAGTTTAAACGACGAATAAATTGGAACAAATTTTTTATTTAAAAAATTCAATTATTATGGAATAGAATCAATAATAAATATATATTATGTGTATAACGGTTAGTGCGTAATTAGTACATATAAAAAAAATTCTAAATGTTTATCATAATAAGATTGCAAGTAACCTAAAACCCTAAACAATAAAATTAAATAATAATATGAGTGTCCCTTCATTATTCCCTCAAATATCATATATCCACATTCCAAAGTGGTCTTATGTTATCTGCCCTTTGTCCCCCAATAATCCTATGAAGAACTGTACAATTAGTTAGTATTAAAAAAAAAATGTACAATTAGTTGATGGGTTTTTTTTTTTTTTTTTGTTAAATTGATATGTGTATTGTTTTACTCCCTCTTTTCTTTTCTTTTCTTTTTTCTTCCTCAAGAGACAAATTCTTTGCAACACTTTTGCATTAATAAAACCTCTAATTAGCCACACTTAACTCTCCAAATAACTCTCCAAATAGACATGTAATTTATAATAATTTTTGTACAACTTACTTATATATACCATTTAAATTAAATGTAAGAAGAAAGATAATCTGTCATAGAATCGATGATGGATTTCTCCCTATTTTCTTAAAATTTTCTAATGAGCATTAGTTTAATTATGCAATCACAACATTAAAATGTATATAGTATAAATACAAATCATAAAAGTTTTTAACTTCTATACATTCATAATAATCATAAGCATTTAACCTAATATATCAAATTGAAAATTTGTTTCAATTCTTATCTTAATTAAGAGGCCCCGCTTTTAGGGTTAATTTTTGTTAGTTTTACTCGCATAAACTAATTGATTCTGAGCTCCCTTACTTATTATGCAACTATTTAATTGCCAAAGTTAATTAATTATCTGTTATTTTTTGTTGCAAATCTTAATTGTGTTGTTACTGCTTGCGTTGTTCGAATTTTTTGGTAAAATCAAAACATGTATATGGTGGTTACTTCTGAGTAAATTTTACATATATACGGCCGTCCGACAAAAAAAGCCCTAGCTCACGTCGGAAAGAATAAGGAGGCGATCAAGAAAGCCTCCCCTTGAACGGGATAAAATGCCCAAAGACCTTCTCTTTTCTTTTCATTATATATACAAACAAAACAAAAGTGCTACTTAGCTCTATCAAAAATGAAACCATGTGCAGCTCCCATAGTGTTACAGTTGTACACTCCCTTTCGTTCTATTGAAAAGTGTGGTGGACTCTTCTCGTAGGAGTTTTTGCTTGATCCTTGACAAGAGATATTGGAAAGTGTTGACTCATCTGTTAGGAGACGTGATGGGCTAGGCTCAATGAGTTATGGATATTTGATGGATTATGTATTTTTTAAGCAAGCGGCATGGACTCTTTTCGAGAAGGTTCTTGGTGGATCAAACGGGAGATCATATTGAGATATAAACTCGTCAGATAGGGAGACTTGATGGGTTTGACAGAGGCTCTTGATGAATCAAACAAGAGAGAATGAAGAGGGTGAGTACTCGTCAACTAAAATAAGTGATGGGCTAAGCTCAAAAGGGTATATATATGATTAAAGTTCAAAGGAGAGTTTGGTGTCTACGTGGATGGAAAGATCACAGTTTAAAAGAGAGAGATTGTTGAGATACCACGTGATAGTAAAGTCTCACATATCGGAACACAAGTAGAAAAAGTGAGGACATATGTACTCTAATAGACCATAAACCTAATAGGTTAACCTTTTAAGTCAATATATAATTTTAGATGAACATATATAGGTCGGATATTATCAACAAGATCATCGTTGTGCTACCTAATGAAATCACAACTAAATGGTGACAAATAATTATTGAGATTTGACGTGTGTGAAATAGGCGACTGTTTAGGCATAATATTTGTCGATGTGGTCTTAGTTTGATGGTTAAGATTGAGATATTGTGATCTTTAAGTCTTAAATTCTACTCTCACTTAGCTGAATTTATTTCTTCTATTATGGGAAGGTTGTTACTTTTTTATGTGAGACTTGTTTGATTTGTTAATTTATCAGTTTAATTATTTCTTCATCTTCTAATGAAAAAGGACATAATATTTGAACAATTCAACTTTATTTTTGAAACATTAGTTGAACAATTCTAAACTATTTCCTAAACAAATCAAACCCCCTACCACCTCAAAGCACCATCATATCACAAGCTTTTTGTTCCACGTTTTTTGGTTTTTCTTTTTTGGAATATTACCCTTTGGAGAGAGATTATTACAAGTACAAATGAACTTTATTATTAACTTCAATAATTTCTCGATTCAATTGCAATATGAAATTATACGTCACAATAAGTAATAAAATAACAAACTTATATATATATATATATATATATATATATATATATATATATATATGCATCATAAAGATACAACGCTCGCTTTATTTGACGATTTTTTTTATTTTATAGCGACAGCTCATGTAAGACCTCGAAAAATTTTTTTAAATAAAAGGAATTTCCTTTATTTATTATTTTGAAATAGTAAGGGTTGATTTGATTAATGTGGATAGTTAAGGGTTAAATACGCAAATATTTCAAAATAAGCAAGTGGTTATAAAATATTCATTGTTGTTTGGGGAATATTCGTTTGGTCGTGGAATATTCGCATCTTTGTCGGGAATATTCGTATTTACGGCCAAGCAGCCATGTGTGGGCCCCATAACTAAAGCGATTGGATGAAGAAAACGACAAATATAAGTTATTTTTAAATAACTAGTAGTTGTTACTGCTTATCACCGCTTGGAATACCCGGTGGTTAAAACACACTAATACGCGTTGTTGAACAAGAGAGCATTACCAGTATTGCACCAATTCTTACGTAGAAGGCACTACTCAATAATGGTTACGAATTACCGCTCAAGATTTTATTGAGTTAATAATTCTTTTTGCGTTGATATTTTATATTCTTGTTGTTTCAATAATTGTCATTACATAGTATTTTTCATTATCGAAGCAATAATTTATATTATCCTAATAATATTATTAGATAACATTATTGGCAATGTCTAGAAAGTTCGCCTAAGGAGAGGTTTGGTCATCTAATTAATTGCGCCAAGAAGAAGAAGAAATTCTTATTGGAAAGCCCCTCTTCCTGAACCTCACGGTTGTCAATATTGTGATTCAGTAATATTATTTGTGAATAATTAATTATTGATTTATACGATGAGGAAAAAATATTGATTTTATGTGGATATAGATGGAGAAAATTTTAAAATGACAATTGTTGAAAATTAATATTTTATCTTTTCCGATAAAATAATTCATTTAAATATATTATTTTAATAATATATTAACGGTGATATTTTTACAATGAATGTGGGATATATGAGTATATGAGGAGGAAGAGTATTTTGTGGCATTAAATGTTTAACACATGTTTTGTGTGTTGGTGGACACAATTATTGACCGAAATTTGATTATAAATTGTAAAATCACCCGTTTGTGGATTTCTGGTCAATTTCTATTTGGAATTTGGAAAAACTTTCTTCTGCAAAGTTGTAGAGAATTGAATTTCCTATAAAACTCAAGCGAGATTCGAATTTTCTGATGAAAGGGCTATTTATTATGAATTATTGAAGTTCAAGCTCAAAAATAATTGATTTTGGGAGTTTAAATTATTTTTGTTAAGAAAACGTTTTTTGTATTTTTTTGGACATCATTAACATGTGTGGCTGGTGTTTTGACCAAAAGGTGGGCTAAGGAAAATTTGTATAATTATATTAATATTATATTAAATTTTCTCGCTTTGGTGTTCTAAGCATTTTTCTATAAATAGGTGCTTAGGTTAGAATTGAAAATCACACCGTAAACCCAAGTTTTCTCTATTTCTCTCTCGATATTTTGAGCGTATTCTTGTGAGTATTTTGAGTATACTTTGAGTATTGATATACTGGTGCAAGTTCATTCAAATATATTCCAATCTAAGCATCTTTTTTTTGAGGTAAGGGATATTATTTTTTCGTAATGATATTATTTCTTCAATATCATTATAATTTGAAATGTTGATCTGAAGTTTTTATCAAATTTGGAACTTTTTCATGCGGGTTACTATTCATGGGTTACTATTCATGGGTTACTATTCATGAGTTACTATTCACTTATTCACGAAGTTACTATTCACGAAGCGTGAAGATGTTTTTGTGAAATTTCTATCTTTTGGTGTCTGAGTTATTATTCACGATACTCAAGACTATTCACGATACCAAGACTATTCAATTCAATCGAAAATAAAATTTATTCTTTTTGTCCAAAATATCTATTCGGATACTAGCTCGATTGTATCCATGTTTTGATCATTCTTGAATTTTACACCACTATGATTATTTTTGAGGTATTTTTGACGTGGATAAAACCAAGTACGAATCCTTAATCCTTAATCCTTGTCATTTTGTTTCAATCGGATTCGCTTTTTTAAAAAAAAAATTTTTCATCATCCTCGCCTTAAATGATGATATTATGGAATATCTTTGGCTTCAGAAGTACAAAGATGAATGATTTCTTAAGAATATCTTTGGCTGTAGTAGTGCAAAGATGAATGATTTCTGAAGAATATCTTTGCCCGTAGTCGCAAAGATGAACAGTGTTTAAATGAACATGACTAATCGATGAATATCTTTGGCCCAGAGTGCAAAGATGAATATTTGATTCCGTATGTATATTGATTGATGTTACAGGATAAAAGATAGACGATGAACTTTTAAATTCATACATAGAAGATAGTAGTTTGCATTCTCTACTTAACTCTTCTAATGAATTATTATTTCACGTGCGAATATTGATTTAAAGTTTGTTGTCTATTGTATTCTATTAGATTTTTTTCCTGTTGAAGACTAACGATAATTTGTTGTATATTATCTTAGTCATAATATTCTTTCTTCGAGCTAGTTGAGCTCACCCTTTTCCTTTTTGTTCCATTTTTCTCGTGGAGGCGAGAATATAAATGAGTACGAAGCCTGGGGTATGGAATGAAGGTTTTAGAAAGGATTGTTTAGTAGTCCTCACCATTTTTGTAAAATAATGTATCAATAAATGTGATGAGGATTTATTTGAGTATAGATATTGTCTAGAAGATAATATTTGTATTCAAACTCACGCTTTTACTTGTTGTAATAATAAAGTTGTAGTTGTTTCGTATCATGTATTGACAACTCGTAATAGGTGATGTATACCTATTTTGGGGGCCACAGCTTGGTATCGAGCTTAGGGATATGATCTCCATGAGATCGGGGAATAGAACTAGGAGGGAGAGACGAGTAAATCCTTCGCTAAGTGTGTCCTACCTAAGCTTATTTGTTAGTTAATCAAGATATAGGGATATTATGTGATATATTGATTTCCTTAATTAACCCTTGTTTTTATGACAAGATTTGAGAATGTCGACCGAGAATATTAACAATGGAGTAAATGAGACCGTGGAGATGCCTGTGACTTTACCAACGAGGAGAACGTGCAACAGTCGGGCAATGTACCTCCTGTGAACAACACCGCTTGAAGCGTGATGATGAACGAGGGATGTTTAGAAGTTTTTGCAGCTCATGCAAAAATCGACGAGGGAAACTCTCGTGTTCAAAATACAGGAGGAAATGATAGCAATTCACGGGTTGTCACAAACCAAGCGCTTCAAAGAGTTGGGACCACCGAGAATTTAAGGGAAAGCCGATCCGATCATGGCGAAGCATGGGTCAAAACAAATTACCAAGATATTCGATGTCTTGGGATGCACGGAGAAACAGAAGGTTCCATTCGCCACCTTTATGTTCCGTGGCGAGGCGGATTCATCGGTGGGAGTCTCAGTGAAGCGCACCCATCCAAATTCTCGCACTCAAAGATGTCTTGGGAGACGTTTGAAGCTATTTAATGACAAATACTTTCCGAAAGTGTTCGTCATATAAAGGAAGTGGAGTTCATCGATTGGAACAAAACAACATGACGGTGTCTCAAAGACGAGGCAAAGTTTGCGAGTTATCCGTGTTTGCACCTCATTTGGTGGAGAATGAGGAACGATGACGCTGGATGTTTCTTAGAGGTTTGAAACCCATAGATACGCCAAGATCTCATTTCTCATAAATTTTCTCTTTATTCGGATGTTGTAAATGTGGCTCAATTATTAGAGCGAGATAACGAAATACGGTCGGCCGAGGGACCACAACCAGGATCGTGTCGTAGATAGCGAATAATGTAATAATGATAACTCATGAGAAAGAAACAGACGGACACGAAATGGTAACCACTCTGTGGTAATCATGGCCATGAAAATAGAAGAAGCGAAGTCGGGGAGATTTTAAAAGAGAGAGATTTAACAAATGACCATGTGAAGATGATGAAGGTCTTAAGAAAGAATCGGTTCTAAGGGAGGAGAACGACCACCGGCCATATGCTACAAATGCGAAAAGAGGGACATATCACCAAACCGCCCACAACAGCTCAAGGTATGCTATAATTGTGGAAAGGAAGGACATATCGCCGAGATTGTACAATGAGTAAACCTAGTTCAATGGGGACGGTGACTCAAAAGATCGTCTTAAAAGTCAAAGTCAACGATTCCGGAAGAAGCGTTTGTTGTGATCGGGTCATAATGCGAGGAACCCAAACGAGGTGATCACGGGTAAGCTATTTATAAATTCTTGCGAAGTTTATACCTTACTTGATACCTGCTACCCATTCATTTATCTCTCTCCTGCATGTGCTCAACGCTTTAAACTTGACTCGGAGAAATTAGACTTTGACCTATCTCTGTGGAAACTCCGTTAGAGAAACTTTCATCACATCCACCGCTTATAAATCTTGTTTGATTCAAGTTGGCACCATTACCTTACCCATTGACCTTATCTCTTTAAAGATACTTGCTTTTGATGTGATTTTAGGGATTGATTGGTTAACTACTCATCATGCCAAAATTGATTATTTTCGTAAGGTTGTTAGTTTTCATATTCCTAACCAACCTGTTGTATTTAATTCAAGCAACTAAACCATTAAAATCGATCATCGCCATATCTAATCATAAAGCTATTCGCTTATTAAAAAACGGATGTCAAGCTTTCTTAGCCCATGTTATGGATTTGAATAAAGGCACGCCAAATTTGAATGATATTCCTCGTTGTTATTGACTTTCCGACGATTTTCAAGAAGAACTTCCTTGCCTACCCCGTAACGTGAAGTTGAATTCTTTATTGATCTTGAACCCGCACAAAGCCCATTTCTAAAACCCCATATCGAATGGCTCCTATTGAACTTCGGAGTTAAAGGTCCAACTACGAGAATTGTTGGACATCGGTTTCATTCGTCCCTAAGACATCTCCTCGGGTGCTCCTGTTTTTTATTCGTAAGAAGAAAGACGGAGTATGCGACTTTGTATTGACTATCGGAATTGAACCATGTCACCATCAAGAATAGGTATCCTCTACCTCGTATTGATGACTTGTTTGACCCGATTCTGAAGGGCACAATTCTTTTCAAAATCGATCTTCGCTCGATATCATCACCAAGATTAAAATCGAGGATATTCCAAAGACCGCCTTCGAACTCCCCAGATGGGCATTATGAATTCTTAGTCATGTCTTTCTGACTAACTAATGCTCCTGCTTTTCTTTCATGGATATGATGAACCGAGTATTCAAGGAATATTTGGATCGATTCGTTGTTGTCTTTATTGATGACATCCTCATATATTCCAAAAGCCGTGAAGATCATGAGCACCATTTGAAGTCGGTACTCCAAAGGCTTCGTGAAAACCAACTATATGCCAAATTGAAGAAATGTGAGTTCGGCTTGAGGAAGTAGCATTCCTTGGGCACGTGGTGTCGAAACATGGAGTATCTGCTGATCCAAATAAGATTGAGCAATACAAAGTTGGGAGCAACCGAAGTCGGCGGATCAAGTACGTAGTTTTTTTGGGCTTAGCCGGTTATTATCGAGATTCGTGGAAGGGTTTTCTCGAATCGCTACTTCATTAACCCAAATTAACTCCTAAGGATACAAAATTCGCTTGGAGTGAAGAATGCGAGAAGAGTTTCCAAGAGCTTAAGAGGAGACTTATTTCTAAGACTGCTTCTAACAATACCATCCGGTTCGGATGGATTTGTTATCTACAACATGATGCTTCGAGCAAAGGGTTAGGATGTGTTCTCATGCAACGTGGGAAAGTCATAGCCTATGCCTCGCGACAACTTAAAGAGTATGAGAGGAATTATCCTACTCATGATCTAGAGTCAAGGCAATGATCGTTCACGCTAAAGATATGGAGGCACTATCTATATGGGGAGAAAGTGGAGATATATTCGCACATAAAAGCCTTAAATATTTCTTCACTCAAAAAGAACTCAACACGCGGCAAATGACGTTGGCTCGAACTATTGAAAGACTACGACCACACTATTCAATACCATCCCGGTAAAGTTTAACGTAGTAGTCGACGATTGAGTAGAAGATCATATGCGGAACGAAAAGCGATGATGTCAAGTATACGACAGAGCCAACTTTAATAGAAAAAGTTAAGGTTGCTCAAGCCACCGGGCCGGAAATGATGCGTATGAAAGAAGAAAGTACAAGAAGGAGCTATTAGGGCGAGAATTGATGAAGAAGGAATACTTGAGTCCACTCTAGACTTTGTGTTCCTAACGACTGACGATTTGAAGTACAAGATTATGATGGAGGCACACAATACGCCATTTGCAATCCATCTCGAAGTACTAAAATGTATCGTGATCTTCACATACATTTTGGTGGAACAATATGAAGAGAGAGATTGCAAAGTTTATCTCGATGTGTTTAACTTGCCAACGCGTAAAGGCGAGCATCTTGTACCTAAGGGTCCGTTGCAACCACTTGAGATTCCTAATGGAAGTGGGAACACATTACTATGGATTTCAATTCACGGGTCTTCCTACGGTTTCTCAAGGCATCAATGCTATTTGGGTTATTGTTGATAGATTAACCAAGTCTCGCTCATTTCTTGCCGATATCGGAGACTTATTCCTTGAACGCCTTGCTAGTATATGCGTGAATGAGATTGTGAGGTTGCATGGCATGCCCAGATCCATAGTTTCGGATCGTGACCCAAGATTCACTTCAAGATTTTGGGTTAGCTTGCAAAAAGCTATGGGCACGGATTTGCGATTTAGTTCGCATACCATCCCCAAACAGACGGACAATCGAGAGAGGACTATTCAAACTCTTGAAGATCTATTAAGACTCATGTCCTAGACTTCAAGGGTAGTTGGGATAAGTATTTACCATCAGTGGAATTCTCCTACAACAACAGCTTATCGTGCAAGTATAGGTGTGGCTCCATTTGAAGCATTATATGGACGAAAAATGTCGTTTCCAATATGTTGGGATGAGGTGGGTGAAGCAACATTGTTGGGACCCGAAAGTTAAGTACGTATGATCACCGAAAAGATCCAAATGATTCGACAAACGATACAAACCAAGCACAAGATCGACAAAAAGAGTTATGCGGATCTTCATCGAAAGGACGTGGAATTTAATGTAGGGATCATGTATTGTTGCGAGTTGCTCCATGGAAGGGAGTTACAAGATTTGGGAAGAGAGGAAAGCTCAATCCACGATTTATTGGTCCATTTCAAATTCTTGACCGAAAGTAGGAAATGTAGCCTATAGACTTGCATTACCTCCTCCGAATATGTCTCGTGTTCATAATGTGTTTCATATATCTCAGATTCAGAAATATGTGAAAGACCCGAACCACGTTATTGAAAGTTAGAACCCGGATGAGATAGCCAAGACTTAACGTATGAGGAGGTACCACAAGATCTTGGATAGGAAGGAGCATGTCCTACGCCAAGAAAGGTCATACCACAAGTTAAAGTTTTGTGGAGGAATCATGCTATAGAGGAAATGACACGGGAGTTGAAACGGAAATGAAAGCGAGGTATCCTCACCTTTTCAAAACACCAGTATCGTACGCCAATTTCGAGGACGAAATTTCATAAGGAGGGAGGTTGTAAGACCCCTAAAATTTTTTTAAATAAAAGGAATTTCCTTTATTTATTATTTTGAAATAGTAAGGGTTGATTTGATTAATGTGGATAGTTAAGGGTTAAATACGCAAATATTTCAAAATAAGCAAGTGGTTATAAAATATTCATTGTTGTTTGGAATATTCGTTTTGGTCGTGGAATATTCGTGCATCGCTTGGGAAATATTCGTATGCACGTTACCAAGCAGCCCATGTGTGGGCCCCATAACTGAGAAAGCGATTGGATGAAGAAAACGACAAATATAAGTTGTTTTTAAATAACTACGTGTAGTTATTCACAGATTAATACCGTTGGAATACCCGGTGGTTAAAACACACTAATACGCGTTGTTGAACAAGAAGCACACCAGATTGCACCAATTCTTTCTTACGTGAAGAAGACACTACTCAATAATGGTTACAGTAATTATTGCTCAAATTTTTATTGAGTTAATAATTGTCAAGTTGATATTTTATATTGTTTGTTGTTTCAATAATTGTCATTACATAGTATTTTTCATTATCGAAGCAATAATTTATATTATCCTAATAATATTATTAGATAACATTATTGGCAATGTCTAGAAAGTTCTGCTCTAAGGAGAGGTTTGGTCATCTAATCAAGGCCACCAAGAAGAAGAAATTCTTATTGAAAGCCCCTCTTCCTGAAACCGCACAGGTTGTCAATATTGTGATTCTCAGTAATATTATTTGTGAATAATTAATTATTGATTTATATGATGAGGAAAATATTGATTTTATGTGGATATAGATGGAGAAAATTTTAAAATGACAATTGTTGAAAATTAATATTTTATCTTTTTCTGATAAAATAATTCATTTAAATATATTATTTTAATAATATATTAACGGTGATATTTTTACAATGAATGTGGGATATATGAGTATATGAGGAGGAAGAGTATTTTTGTGGCATTAAATGTTTAACACATGTTTTGTGTGTTGGTGGACACAATTATCGATAGAAATTTGATTATAAATTGTAAAATCACCCGCTTGTGGATTTCTTGTCAATTTCTATTTGGAATTTGGAAAACTTTCTTCTGCAAAGTTGTAGAGAATTGAATTTCCTATAAAAACTCACGAGATTCGAATTTTCTGATGAAAGGGCTATTTATTATGAATTATTGAAGTTCCGAAGCTCCGAAATAATTGATTTTTGGGAGTTTAAATTATTTTTGTTAAGAAAAACGTTTTTTTGTATTTTTTTGGACATCATTAACATGTGTGGCTGGTGTTTTGACAAAAGGTGGGCTAAGGAAAATTTGTATAATTATATTAATATTATATTAAATTTTCTCGCTTTTTAGTGTTTCTAAGCATTTTTCTATAAATAGGTGCTTAGGTTAGAATTGAAAATCACACCGTAAACCGAAGTTTTCTCTATTTCTCTCTCGATATTTTGAGCGTATTCTTGTGAGTATTTTGAGTATACTTTGAGTATTGATATACGGTGCAAGTTCATTCAAATATCGTATTCCAAATCGGAAGTATCGCTTTTTTTGAGGTAAGGGATATTATTTTTTCAGTAATGATATTATTTCTTCAATATCATTATAATCAAATGTTGATCTGAAGTTTTTATCAAATTTGGAACTTTTTCATGTCATGTTACTATTCATGGGTTACTATTCATGAGTTACTATTCACGAGTTACTATTCACGAAAGTTACTATTTATGATTACATTCACGAAGCGTGAAGAAGATGTTTTTGTGGAATTTCTATCTTTTGGTGTCGAAGTTATTATTCACGATACTACTGGACTTTATTCACGATACTGACCTATTCACCAAAAAAAAATAAAATTTATTCTTTTGTCCAAAATATCTATTCGGATACTAGCTCTGATTGTATCCATGTTTTGATCATTCTTGAATTTTACACCACTATGATTATTTTTGAGGTATTTTTGAATCGGGATAAAACCAAGTACGAATCCTTAATCCTTAATCCTTGTCATTTTGTTTCACCGGATTCGCTTTCTTTTAAAAAAAATTTTTCATCATCCTCGGTCTTTAAATGATGATATTATGGAATATCTTTGGCCAGTAGTGCAAAGATGAATGATTTCTTAAGAATATCTTTGGCACATAGTGCAAAGATGAATGATTTCTCAAGAATATCTTTGGCACAGAGTCTGAAAGATGAACAGTGTTTAAATGAACATGACTAATCGATGAATATCTTTGGCCCGTAGTGCAAAGATGAATATTTGATTCCGTATGTATATTGATTGATGTTACAGGGGATAAAAGATAGATTTATGAACTTTTAAATTCATACATAGAAGATAGTAGTTTGCATTCTCTACTTAACTCTTCTAATGAATTATTATTTCACTTTGCGAATATTGATTTAAAGTTTGTTGTCTATTGTATTCTATTAGATTTTTTTTCCCGTTGAGACTAACGATAATTTGTTGTATATTATCTTAGTCATAATATTCTTTCTTGGAAAGCTAGTTGAGCTCACCCTTTTCCTTTTTGTTCCATTTTTCTCGTGGAGGCGAGAATATAAGCGAGTACGAGTCTGGGTATGGAATGAAGGTTTTAGAAAGGATTGTTTAGTAGTCCTCACCATTTTGTAAAATAATGTATCAATAAATGTGATGAGGATTTATTTGAGTATAGATATTGTCTGAAGATAATATTTGTATTCAAACTCACGCTTTCTTGTTGTAATAATAAAGTTGTAGTTGTTTACATACTCATGTATTGACAACTCGTAATAGGTGATGTATACCTATTTTGGGGGCGCCACAATTTGTCATTATAACTATCTTGATCATGGCCACATGTGTCAGTTAACTCCAAAAAATCCGTCAAATATAATCGATCAGATACTACATAATTGCAGAGTATATATACAATAAAATTGAGAATCTAACGGTCCTAGGAATTCGGCATTCACCGTCAGATTTAGGTCGTAACTGATGCGTAGAATACACTTAATTAATATAATTCTAGTCAAATATTTCTCTAGTACCCCATTTGTTCTCAAAAAAATCATTTTGACCTTTTAAAGGCAGTTTGCAAATTTTAAATGTAAAATTGATGTGCTTTTGTAAGTAATTGATATAATAATTGTGATTATATTAATTAAAATTAAATCAATTCATATCAATATTAAATTTTAGGAATTAAACTTTGACTCCAAGATGTCAAAATGAGAGAATCGTTTGTGGAGTAATAAATTATAGTCTTTCAAATTTAATACTATTAAAAAATTATTTCATATTTGACAAAAGTAACAGCCAAATAAAAAATTAAAAAAAGAACAGGACATTTAATTAGGATATAAAACTGAATGAAAAATCATAAATGCTTAAAGGCACGTGAATGTGTTGAAATATAATATATGACTGAAATAAAAACTAATTGATGGAATACCTTCGAGAATTCATTTGTCTAAAACATTTGAATTACTATAAAAAAAATCATGTTAATTTTTTAGTTGGACGAAATCGTTTTAAGGCGGAATAAAAACCGATTCAGAATCGAAATCAGATCGTAAAGGAATCGGAATCGAAATCGAAAATTTCATTCCTAATGAATAATTTTATTATTATTATATTTAAGTACTATGTAAACATAGACAGCATAAAATATTATCATTATATAATCAACAATTTACACTGTAGTATTGAAACAATATATTTACTACACCTAAAAGCCTGCTGCAATCCCTAAAAAATAGACTCAATTTTATCAAGCTGTAGTTTAAAGGGATTTGCAAAGCTTTTACCTCAGTTGAAGTTTGTGAAATCAATTCCTATGTATAAAGAGACGGCGAACATGACGTAAGCAATCCTTAATTAACTCTTAATTAATTAAGAGTTATTTCAGTTAAATTTTTTTTTGGAATTGTTCTGATCAGATCAATCGATTGGTTACTCTTCTGTTTCTCTTCCTTTTTTCATATTTTCCATTTTCTTCCTCTTCTTTGTTAGCATGATAGTATTATGCATACAAGCCAATCATTAGTATTTATGATAAAGCATATACTCTTGTAAATCAATCTTATTTATTTATTAATAAAAGAATTATTTATTAAAGGCATTTATTATCTACATGGTGATGATAAAGATATTTTAATAATATTTATTTATAAACCCATAGTTTTAAGCAATCTACTTTTTTGAATAATATGATAAGATCATGCTAATGAGATCTAAATTCTTAGATAATGAGATCTAAATTCTAAAATGTTCCCAATCAATCAATTACTAAAAAGGGGATTAATGAATCCGATAGATTGGTACGCACGTTGTTTCGCTTCATCGATGAGGATGATTGATCTCACGATCATTTGTGTGGAGACACTAAAGCAAGTACGTAGGTGCTTATTAGAGAATAAGTTCACCGAACGCGACTCGCTAAGGAATACCTAATGGAGTTTTACTTACCGTCAATAGAATTCCCAGAGTGATAGTAAGACAAATGATCCTCAGACTTGAGATCATCATAAGATCTTATATATAATGAATTACACTTCGACTTATTCCTTAAGACTCTTAGAGTATATCAAAGGGTATGCTTGGGTGTAATAAGTTATATATGAAGATAATGAATGATCAATAAAGAATCTACCACTTCTAGTAAAAAAAGGAGAATGTCCTATGTGATTCGATAAACGACAACCCAGAATCTTGGTTAAGGTGGAATGAAATTAGAAAGTAGTTTCTAATTTGCATTCATTAGAGTCGTTCATTTAGGAATCGAAATACATATAATTAAATAAAATAAGACTTGACAAAGAATTCCACGCCTTATATTTAATTGGGACATCAGATGGGAAGGAAGGATCAATTGTACTGGTAACTATTTACTCAAAGGTTCTTTTTATGATTAATGTTGAAATCTATATTATCCGAAAAGTCGCTGATCGCTAGTGGAGGCTTATCCCTATCAGAGAATAAATATTATTTATTTAAATAAATTATTTGTTTAATTTATTTATTTAAATGAGATTAGAATTGTTTCTAATTGATTTATTCACAACCTGCTTAATATGGAGAACCTAAAGGGGTCACAATTACCATAAAAGGAAGAATAATTATTTAAGAAGTTAATGGCATAATTGTAATAATATATTAAGTATATTTAATTTAATCTATGGTGATAGAATAAATTAAATAAATTAATATTTATTATTTAATATTTTAGAAATATTAAATATAAATTAATAAGAGGAGTCTTATTAATATTATTATAATTATTATTATTTTAATTTCTAAAAGGTTTAGGAATTAATTTAATATAAGTATTTCATTTATTCCTAATCGATTAGAAGGAAAATTAGTTAAAGGAGTTTAATTAATTACCCCTAATAGATTAGGGGAGCCCATTTAATTAAAAGAGTTTAATTAAATAAATAATACCTTATTTTAATTAAAATAGGTTACATGATATCTTTATAAGAGGAGTCTTATATCGTATATCTAATATACGTAATTCCTAGAGTCGGAGAGTACGCCTCCTTTTTATATACATATAGAAAACTAGGGTTTGAGCCAATACCCATTCTTCTTGAAAATTCTTCTTCTTTGGTGGATCACCTATAGAGGCCATACACTCAAAGTGGCTTACATCGATCAAAGGAAGGAATCTACCCGAGATTCAAGGAGATCGCGAGAGAGGAGGTGAACTCGCACTGAGGAAGCTCGCTTCACAAGGGTATGATTTCATAATTTCTTATTCTTCGCTTAATTAATAATATGCATAAAGGATGATCCGTAATCGGTTTGTGAAAAATTTTAAAATCGATTTTATTTCGCCCGCTTAATTTTTCAATTTGATTGCTATTTGATTTTCACAAAACCTAATAAAGGTATCAGAGCCAAACTTTATGCTAATTATTAATTATTTTGATTCCATATATGTTTGGGGTATGTATTTTGAATAATTTATCGGGCATAATTTGTCAGATAAAATTATTATTTTATGAAGAAAAAAAAAATTTATCTTCAAAAACTGCTTTCGAAACATTTTTTTTTTTTTTACTTGAGTCCGTGGGTGACTTTTTTTTTCAAAAACTAATCTCGATTAGATCTCAGAAAGTTATTATATATATATATTATTTATGTTAACATAGAATCATCATTTGATTTTTACTCCGGAAACCTTATAAATATTATATATATAATACTTCAAATGTTCCCTGAGCGCGTGGCTAAGAGTAGATTATATATATATATATATATATATATATATATATATATATATATATATATATTGATAATTTCTTTGGTTCTTAAAATTATTAGTGATTACAGTCACTTTTCTACAAGTAGAACTATGCGTATTCAAGCCGGATATTTTATATATATATATATATATATATATATATATATATATATATATATATATAATTTTAATAATTTTATAATTAAAATAAAGAGTTTATTTTAATCTTGAAATTGATTTCATGCAACATAAAATTGCCCATTAAATGATACTCATATATATATGGAATGATTTTATTTATCGATACATATGATGATACGTATGATAATAAATGGGATTGATTATGGACAATCACCAATATGATTGATTTTATTTTAGTCGATGTTCGAATGAATGGGTTTTATTAAATGGGGTCTCACAGACTGCCTTTTTCTCGGTTTTCTTCGATGTAAATTCTATCTCTCTCCTATGTATTTCCCTCGATCACGATCAAGGTTTCTATTTAAATTAAATAGTTTATGTAATAGGACTAGTTAGAATTTTTCAAGAACCAAGATCAAGAGAAGGAGCGCTTAAAAGACCCGCTTGTAATGGAGCCCTAAGTTTAAATGTAATAGTTATATTTAAATGTTTATTCTTTGCACCCTTAGGGTTTGACCTTTTGGTTCACTTGGTGGCTCTAGTGAACCAAACTAGAATAAAAGTCCATAATCAATCCGTAGAATATAGTATTCTATACGTGCATGCTAGTAAGATATATATATTATATATTATGCAAACATGCTTCGCATGTTTAATAATATGACGCCGTATTTATATATATATATATATGCATGCTAAAAACAGATGAGACAAATAATAATAATAATAATAAAATCCTCAAAGTTTTTTTATATTAAGTCTTAAGCGCTCAAAGATATTTAGAATATCGAACGTCGCCTTTCTAGCATGATAAAATTAATAGAGTATTAAATATTTAATATGAGTTTGTTGTGTCACCACAAGGCAAGTATTAAGTATTTAAGATGTTAATTTATCACATTTGATGCTTATAAAGAAAATTGAACAATATTGTTTTGTTGTGTCACCACAAGGGCGATATTTTTTTCTTTTTGAATATACGGAAGTGCTAGGTTGATTTAACTTAGATAATTTTGATTCTGATGTGCCACCACTGATCAAAATAATCTAAGAGGCAAAACATAAGGAGTTACATGTTGATGTAATCGACAAGGAGTTGTTCTACCTATTTATTTATATATAGTTTGTCAGGTCACCACAAGGCTATATATATTTGAAATGGGATCCTTATTCTCACTAGCAAAAAAATTTAATTAGATTTTGCCAACTATATAAATGAGGGTAATATAGTTTGAAGAAAATAGTGGGAGATACCAATATAAAATAAGACCTAATTTATTTTGGTAATTAATTAAATGAATGTTTGCTAAAATATTATCTTTTTTACATGCAGAATTTTGAAAATGTCACATTCACTAATTTCATCACAGAAGCATACTTGATGCTAACAAACCGACCGGACCGAACTACACTGGACCGGTTAAGGAATCAGAGAATTGTTCTCACCAAAAAAGATTTCTTATGTCCTAAATTCGCCAGCATCTCGCAAAAAAGTTGCGCAGACAAATTTCGAGGAAGAGATTGCTACTTTTAAATAAAGGGCAAGATGATGCATCTGTGGCTCAACGCATCATGCTCGCATCCACGAGTAACGAGCTTCAAATACAAGATGAAAACATGGATGCTCCTACTATGCTATCGCACCTTCGAGAGTCAGATGATGAGCAAAGTAGGACCGCTAGATATGAAATATCTAAGGAGCTCTTCCGATCTCGGATGACCGAGGGCACTACCGCTGAGACTCATGTCCTAAAGATGATCAACTGATTGAACGCCTTGACAAATTGGGTTCGCTCATGGATGGGGAGTTGAGTCAAGATTTAGTCTTGCAATCACTCCCGCACACCTTCTCACAATTTGTTGTGAATTTTCACATGAATAAGTTGGATGTCACCGCTCAAATTACTTAACATGTTGAAAATCGCTCAAGGTCACTTCCCATCCAAGAAGAACCATGTCTTCTTGGTGGATGATTCTTCCAAGAAAAGGAAGAGGCCCAAGGTATCTTCCGAAAAGAAGAAATCCAAGAAGGCTAAGGAAAAGGCGAAAGTGAAGGATCAAAGAAACTCGATCCAAATAGCAAAGGAATTTGCTTCCATTGCAATAAGTCGGGTCATCGAAGAGGAACCGCAAGGATTATCTCGCAGAACAAAAGCGTAAGAAGCTTGAGAAGCTTCAATCCTAATCAAGGTTTGTTTATGATTGAAATTAATTTTTCCGAAAGTCAATCTTCTACTGGGTATTGGATACCTGATGTGGTTCTCACATATGTAATAATATGCAGGATCGGTCAAGTAGAAAGTCGAAAGCAAGGATGAGGTCGCCCTACGAGTGGAAAATGGAGCAAAGGTCACGCATTAATTTAGTAGGGACTTATTGTTTAGCACCGCCTTACTGCAAGTTCATTAATTTAAATAATTGTTATTTTGTTCCAAATATCATTAGAAACATTATTTCTATCTCTCGTATTGATATGGATGGTTTTAATATTATAATAAAGAACAACAGCTTGTTCTATTTATAATGATAATGTTTTATATGGTGTCGGTAATTTGCGAAATGGACTTTATATACTGACTTGCATGAAAATATATTTCAAATCGAACAAACTAAGAAAAGGAAAAGAGATGATGTTAATTATACCTTCATGTGGCAATCGTAGACTCTACCATATTAATGAAACAAGATTATCCAAGTTGCATAAAGATGGGCTCCTGTAGCTATCTCGATTATGAATCATATCCAACTCGTGAATCTTGTCTCATGGGTAAAACTAAATCTCCTTTTAATGGAAAAGGAGAAAGAGTTACAGAGTTGTAAAGCGCTGGTACACACACATATGTATGTGGACCTATGACAACGACCGCATTTAGGAGGGTATTCTTATTTTATTACATTCACCGATGACCACTCAAGATTTGATATGTGTATTTAATGAAATACAAATCAATCATTTGAAAAGTTCAAAGAGTTCGTAGTGAAGTTGAGAAGCAAACCGGTAAGAGTATTAAGATTCTTCGATCCGATCGAGGAGGAGAATACTTAAGTGGTGAGTTTCTCAATTGTCTCAAAGAAAATGGTATAATCTCACAATGGACTCCACCAGGACGCCACGATGAATGGTGTATCTGAAAGGAGAAATCGAACATTGTTGGACATGGTTCGATCTATGATGAGTTTTACCGACCTTCCAGCTTCTTCCGGGGATATGCCCTAGAATCCACCGTGATACCTACTTAACAAGGTACCTACAAAATCCGTCCCCAAGACCCCATATGAAAGCATGGATAGGGAGGAAACCAAATCTTAAGCATGTTAAGACTTGGGGTTGTCCAAATTTTATGTCAAAAAGTTTGAAAACGATAAGTCATGACTAGATCCTCACAAATGTAGATTTGTGGGATACCCTAAAGAAACATCGGGTATTATTTCTATCATCCAACCGATCAAAAGGTGTTTGTTATGAAACATGCCGCCTTCTTGAAAAGGAGTTTATCCTCAAAGGGGTCAAAGGGAGTAAGATATATCTCAAGAGGTTCAAGAACCACAAAATACTACTAGATCAAAGTGAGGTACCTAACCAAGTAGAGATTCCTTCAGACTCACACCCTATTCAGAACTGAAGAGTACCAAAGATGCCAGACAGTATGGACTTGTCATAAAAGATGACAATGAGGTACGATCATAGATGATGATGATCCATCAATTACTTAATGCATGATGAGTAGTAAAAAGACTCGTAGAAGTGGCAAGAAGCCATGAAATCCGAGATGGACTCCATGTATGAGAACCAAGTATGGACTTTGGTCTCACCACCAAGGCATTAAGCCTATTGGGTGTAAATGGGTCTTTAAAAGAAAGACCGAGCAGATTTTGCAGGTAGAGACCTATAAGGCCCGATTGGTTGCAAAAAGGTTTCAAACAAAGACAAGGAGTCGACTATGACGAAACCTTCTCACCAAGAGTAATGCTCAAGTCCATTCGGATTTTGCTTATGCGATCAGCAGCTTACTATGACTACGTAAATCGCGATGGACGTGAAAACGGCCTTCCTCAATGGGAAACTTGAGGAGGATGTGTATATGACACAACCAGAGGGATTTGTTTCAAAGGTTGGAACAAATCAAGTCTCAGTAAGCTACAACGATCCATTTATGGATTAAAGCAAGCTTCTCGTGGTGGAACATCCGCTTTTGATGAGACAATCAAAGAGTTTGATTTTATCAAAATGAGGATGAACCATGTGTGTACAAGAAGGTTAGTGGGAGCGCTGCTTCATTCCTCAGATTATATGTTGATGATATATTACCGATAGGAATGATATTCCTATGCCGCAATCAATTAAAATCAAGTTATCTAAACACTTCTCCATGAAGGACTCTGGGAGAAGCATCCTATATTTTGGGGATAAAGATCTATAGAGATAGATCTAAAGGATGCTTTGGCTTGTCCCAAGGAACGACGACATCGACTTGATGCTAAAAAGGTTTAGCATGGAAGATTCCAAAAGAGGTCTCATGCCGATGAGCCATGGAATACATCTCTCCAAGAAACAAGCCCCAAAGACACTGAGGAGAGAAACCGATGAGTAAGATTCCTTATGCTTCAAAGAATAGGATCTATCATGTACTAGATGATATGTACTAGACCAGATGTCGCCATGCACTTAGTGTAACAAGCAGATATCACGAATCCGTGAGAAGAACACCGAAGGCAAAGAAAATATCCTAAAGTACTTAAGAAGAACTAAGGATGTATTTCTTGTACTGGGTCCGAATTAAAACCAGAGGGCTTCACGCACTCAAGTTTTCAAACAGACCAAGATGACAAAGAACTCCATTTCGGGTATGTGTTTACCTTAAACTATGGCGCAGTTGAGTTGAAAAGTTCCAAGCAAAGAAACAATTCTTCGATTCAAAGGATGAGGCAGTAGTACATAGTCGCAAGTGAAGTCGCAAAGGAAGTCGTTTGATGAAGAAGTTCATTATCAACTTGGTGTGGTTCCTAGCATTAAAGGACCAAAGGCCTTTATTCTCGTGACAACACTGAGCTCATTACAAGCAAGCTAAGGAACCTGTGTCTCATCGTAAATCCAAACACGTGTCATGGCGATTTCATTTGATCGAGAGATCATCGAAAGAGGAGACGCCACCTCGAGCGTGTGGACTCTCAAGACAATATTGCAGATCCATTTACTAAAGCGCTAACACAACAAATAGTTTGATCGTCACTTAGAGAAGATGGGTACGAGATACCACGGCGATCGGGTTTTAGTGCAAGTGGGAGATTGAAAGTATTATGCATACAAGCCAATCATGTATGATGATAAAGCATATACTGTGTAATCAATCTTATTTATTTATTAATAAAAGAATTATTTATTAAAGGCATTTATTATCTACATGGTGCTGTTTTAATAATATGTGATAAACCCATAGTTTTAAGCAATGCTTTTAGAATCATGATAAGATCATGATAATGAGATCTAAATTCTTAGATAGCTTAAAACTAAAATGTTCCCAATCAATGGATTACTAAAAGGGATTAATGAATCCTGATAGATTGGTACATCGTTGTTTGCTCATCGATGAGGATGATTGATCTCACGATCATTTGTGTGGAGACACTAAAGCAAGTATGTAGGTGCTTATTAGAGAATAAGTTCAATCGAACGTGACTCGCTAAGGAATACCTAATGGAGTTTTACTTACCGTCAATAGAATTCTCAGTAGTGATAGTAAGACAAATGATCCTTAGACTTGAGATCATCATAATATCTTATATATAATGAATTACACTTTGACTTATTCCTTAAGACTCTTAGAGAGTATATCAAAGGGTATGCTTGGGTGTAATAAGTTATATATGAAGATAATGAATGATCAATAAAGAATCTACCACTTCTAGTAAAAAGGAGAAATGTCCTATGTGATTCGATAAATGACAACCCAGAATCTTGGTTAGGTGGAATGAAATTAGAAAGTAGTTTCTAATTTGCATTCATTAGAGTTGTTCATTTAGGAATCGAAATACATATAATTAAATAAAATAAGACTTGACAAAGAATTCCATGCCTTATATTTAATCGGGACATCAGATGGTGGAAGGATTGAATTAGACGGTAAGAATTATTTACTCAAAGGTTCTTTTATGATTAATGTTGAAATCTATATTATCTAAAAGTCGCTGATCGCTAGGGAGGCTTATCCCTATCAGAATAAATATTATTTATTTAAATAAATTATTTGTTTAATTTATTTATTTAAATGAGATTAGAATTGTTCTAATTGATTTATTCACAACCTGCTTAATATGGAGAACCTAAAGGGTCACACCATAAAAGGAAGAATAATTATTTAAGAAGTTAATGGCATAATTGTAATAATATAAGTTAAGTATATTTAATTTAATCTATGGTGATAGAATAAATTAAATAGCTTAATATTTATTATTTAATATTTTAGAAATATTAAATATAAATTAATAAGAGGAGTCTTATTAATATTATTACAATTATTATTATTTTAATTTCTAAAAGGTTTAGGAATTAATTTAATATAAGTACTTCCTCATTTATTCCTAATTGGATTTAGAAGGAAAATTAGTTAAAGGAGTTTAATTAATTACCCCTAATAGATTTAGGAGCCCATTTAATTAAAAGAGTTTAATTAAATAAATAATACCTTATTTTAATTAAAATAGGTTACATGATATCTTTATAAGAGGAGTCTTATATCGATATCTAATATACGTAATTCCTGAGAGTCGAGAGTACGCCTCCTTTTCTATACAGATAGAAAAACTAGGGTTTGAGCCAATACCCTTCTTCTTGAAAATTCTTCTTCTTTGGTGGATCACCCATAGAGGCCATACACTTGGGTGGCTTATATCGATCAAAGGAAGGAATCTACCCGGAGATTCAAGGAGATCATGAGAAGTAGGAGGTGAACTCGCACTGAGGAAGCTCGTTTCTACAAGGGTATGATTTCATAATTTCTTATTCTTCGCTTAATTAATAATATGCATAAAGGATGATCCGGTAATTGGTTTGTGAAAATTTTAAAATCGAATTTCGCTCGCTAAATTTTCAATTTGATTTCTTTGATTTTCACAAAACCGAACAAAGTTTGATATACAATTTGATCTAACCGCTTAAGCTTTTAGATGAGTTGGTTACTTAACATTCTTCCACTTTCAGTCGATTCCTTTTCCAAATTTTCTGAATCTTTCCGTCCTTTGGTTTCAAATATCAGATGAAAGTAGTATGCACACAAGTCAATCATGTTTGATGATAAAGCATATACTTTGTAACAATCTTATTAATTTATTAATAAAAATATTAATTTATTAAAGACTTTTAATTATCTACATGGTGCTGTTTTCTAAAATGTGATAAACCTATAGTTTTAAGCAATGCTTTTAGAATAATGATGATGATCATTCTAATGAGATCTAAATTCTTAGAAAGCTTAAAACTAAAATAGTTCCCAAACGTTGGATTACTAAATTAGGGATTAGTGAATCCGGATAGATTGGTACATACGTTGCTTGTTCATTGGATGAGTGTAACGCCTCCAAAATAGGTCCAATCCAACCAACCTATTCTGAGTCGCCAAAAATATGGTACAGAAAACAACTACAACTTTATTACTACAATTGTTGTGCAAAATACAACAACACATATGTTATGAGTTTTGATACCAATATATACCAACTGTGACTCATGTCCCAACCTTGGATAGTACGTCACAATGGCACCTTACATAAATGTACAATCAATAACTGTTTTAGAAATTAAAATCTTTGGGAAGTGCTTAAGGAAACCTTCGTACATGGGAGGCCATGCGTCTATGTTATGATAGATATCATATGCCCATAGAATTATCCTTAGTTGACCCAATAAACATCAAATAAAAATAAAAAGATTACTATCATATTCTTTCCAATGGTGAGTCTTCTCTTGACATATCATTATCTCCACCGTCTCTAATTGAGAATTATATTTCAACTAAACTCCAAGATCATATAGATAGTGCTTGTAGATATACTCAGCAAGTGGATGTGCACAATCATGTCTTATGATAACACGAGGTTGTATGTCATTAGACATCTTGTATGAACGTTGGGTTCGCCTCACCCTATTTGATTCACCAAATATAACTACTAAATGATGTATAGAATACAACACACTTTTCTATACTATTTAGGGAGAACCTCCACAGCTAGAGACCACCGTTCTATTCTCCTGTTACCCTGCTCGACCCAGCTACACTCTTATTACCTGAAAGAAATTGTGAAGCAGAAGAGTGAGCACAACTAGCTCAGTAAAGAATATCATAACTAAAGATAATTAAATTATCAATAGTCTTCGTTAGAAATAAATCAGAGATTTAGAACATATGGTAGATGATAAAATTTTTCAACCATAGTTGCAGCGGAATGAGCAATTCATTGGAAGAGTCAAATAGACCATAATGTCTATCTTCTCTATGTTAAAAGTCCACCAACAATGTTTTATCCCTGTAACATCAATCAACAGTTCCTGTCCACAATCATATGAATAACTCGTAATCATCTTTGTGGTTCCAAATTCCTTTTCTCATCCAGAACGAAGATAATTTTTATCACCTGTCTTTACCTGAAACATCAAAGATCATGGTTATACCAAATCACATTTCATGTTCATAATCATACTAATAAATTCATTTTTGCACTACGGACCAAAAATATTCATCAACAGTTCATCTTTGAACTTCAGGCCAAAGATATTCAACAACAGATCATCTTTGCACTACAGGCCAAACACATTCATATCTCAAAGAAAAACATAATCATTTCAGAATTTATATAAACCATAATTATAACCATGTTGATCAATTCACCTTGCACTTAAGCTAAAAATATTCCATTGTAAATTCAATGGTCATGATCATACTAGTCAACAATTCAACTTTGCCTTCTTCGCCAAAGAGAATCCATAATCACGATCATACCATTACTTTACCCATCTTTACACTCAAGTCAAAGAGAAATTCCATCACTGTGGTTATAAAAATGTTATATATGATAATAAAAATATTAGAATCAACAACTACATTTAATTTCAAGAACAAAATTCATAAATCAATGATTTCATAACACCTTAATCCAAATGTTATAAATCACTTAATAATCTCATAATCTAATATTTTTAATATTACCACAGTATCTTAATCATTTCTTAAACTTATAAATAATTTATTTTAATTGTTTATACTTTACTAATTAATGTATTTAATCATTCTAAAATACCAAACTCGTAAGATTTCATCACCAATAACCAAAACCCTCATCAAAAATCTGCATATACCTTATATAGGATTCTTATGCCATAAAATCATATTTTCCAAATTTCTTACTTCACATAAGATATTTAATTCATTTACTCATAACTAGACCATTTTCATGAAAAATACCAAATCAGTTTCAAAATTATTTCTTTTCTGAGATTTAGCATAATATAGTCCCATATTGAACGTATATTTTTCTCAGAATTTTTAAAATTCATTTACTATTTTTCATATGGCCAAAACTGCCGAATATTTAGACATTTATCATAAATTGTAATTTTGTCCAAACATTCTGAAATTTACACGGTATACTTCTGTTATATACATGTACATGTACTCCCAATAAAACTTTCATCAATTTTGGAGTTAACCACAAGGAGTTATAAGCATTTACTTTTAAAATAGTTTTTTCTCATAAAATCCATAACTTTTAATCTATATATCCGAAAATCGCCATTTTTGGACACAATCAACAAAACTCATCAAATTATCATTTCAAATTTTTCCAGAATTTTTGAAGGTTCAGAAAAATTTCGAAATTAAAAAACATAATAACCCTTACATACTAACGACAATATCCCTTACTATCCCTTACTTCAAAAGAGCAGTACTGGAATGTCGGATATAACGCTCAACGAACTTGCACCGTATAACAACACTCAAGATATCAAAATACTTACAAGAATACGCTCGATAATATAGAGAGAGAAAGAGAGAGAAAACTTTAGTTTCTGGTGTGATTTTCAATTCTAAACTAAACACCCTATTTATAGGAAAATGCTTAGAACACCAAAGCAGAAAATTTAATAAAATATTAATATATTAATATAATTTTCCTTACCCCACCTTGACCATCTGAATTCATCCACTAAATAATGACAAAAACCAAAAAAATGTTTTTGTTATTAAAAATAATTAAAACTTTTAAAAATCAATTATTTCGGAATTACGGAACTTTAATAATTCATAATAAATAGCTCTTTTATCAGAAAAATTCGAACCACATGTTCTTGTCATAGGAAATTCCATTCTCTACAACATTGCTGAAGAAAGTTTTTCCAAATTCCAAACAGAAATTGACCGAAATCCACAAACGAGCGATTTTACAGGCTATAATCAAATTTCAGTCAAGAAACGGGCCCACAAACATGTTTAACATGTTTTAAATATTTTTAGTAACAAAAATACTCTTCCTCCTCATTTACTCATATATCACACATTCATTGTAAAAATATCACCATTATTATATTATAATAATATAATAAAATATTATTTTATCAGAAAAGATAAAATATCGATTTTCAACAATTGTCACTTTAAAAATTTTCTCCATTAATATCCACATAAAATGAATATTTTCCTTATCATATAAACCAATAATTAATTATTCACAAATAATATTACAGAATCGTAAATCTTGGCAACCGCATGCTCCTGTGAAAGAGGGGCTTTCCAATAAGGATTTCTCCTTCTTGGCCGCAATTAGGTGACCAAACCTCTCCTTGATGTAACTTTCTAGACATTGCCAATAATGTTATCCAATAATATTATTCAGATAATATGAATTATTGCTCCGATAATGGAAAATACTGTGTAGTGACAATTATTGAAACAACAGTAATATAAAATATCAACGCAACAATTATTGAATCAATGAAATAAAATATTGAACAGTAATTACTGTAACAATTATTGAGTAGTGCCTTTTTACGTAAAAAAAATATCATGCTTCGTGAATAGTACTCGTGAATAGTAACTCGTGACTCATGAATAGTAATTATAAGAAAAAATTGAATATTTTTATTTCATAAAATTCGGGGTCTTACAATCTCCCTTCCTTATGAAATTTCGTCCCCGAAATTTACGTACCTGGTATTTCACAGAGTTGAGAATACCTTGCTTTCATTTTAGATTCCATCTTCCCTGTCATCATGATTTCTCCATTGCTTATCTCCTGTATTTCAGATATCATTCTAGAATACAGCTTCAAAACAAGGGTTAATTGAACAAATTAACATATCACATAATATCCTGATATTATGACTGACCAACAAATAAGCTTAGGTAGGACACACTAGCGAAGGATTTACTCGTCTCTCCCCTCCTAGTTCTATTCCCTGATCTCCGCTAGAGATCATATCCCTAAGTTTTGATACCAAATGTAACGCCCCCAAAATAGGTCCAATCCAACCAACCTATTCTGAGTCGCTAAAAACATGGTACAAAAAACAGGTACAACTTTATTACTACAATTGTCGTGCAAAATACAACAACACATATGTTATGAGTTTTGATACCAATATATACCAACTGTGACTCATGTCCCAACCTTAGATAGTACATCACAATGGCACCTTACATAAAGGTACAATCAATAACTGTTTTAGAAATTAAAATCTTTGGGAAGTGCTCAAGGAAACCTTCGTACATGGGAGGCCATGCGTCTAGGTTATGATAGATATCATATGCCCACAGAATTATCCTTGGTTGACCCAATAAACCCCAAAGAAAAACAAAAAGATTACTATCATATTCTTTCCAATGGTGAGTCTTCTCTTGACATATCATTATCTCCACCGTCTCTAATTGAGAATTATACTTCAACCAAACTCCAAGATCATATAGATAGTGCTTGTAGATATACTAAGCAAGTGGATGTGCACAATCATGTCTTATGATAACACGAGGTTGTATGTCATTAGACATCTTGTATGAACGTTGAGTTCGCCTCACCCTATTTGATTCACCAAATATAACTACTAAATGATGTATAGAATACAACACACTTTTCTATACTGTTTAAGGAGAACCTCCACAGCTAGAGGCCACCGTTCTATTCTCCTGTTACCCCTGCTCGACCCAGCTACACTCTTATTACCTGAAAGTAATTGTGAAGCAAAAGAGTGAGCACAACTAGCTCAGTAAAGAATATCATAACTAAAGATAATTAAATTATCAATAGCCTTCGTCAGAAATAAATCAGAGATTTAGAACATATGGTAGATGATAAAAATTTTCAACCATAGTTGCAGTGGAACGAGCAATCCATTAGAAGAGTCAAATAGACCATAATGTCTATTATCTTCTCTATGTTAAATTTGACACCCCCAAAATAGGTATACAACACCTATTCTGAGTCGCCAAATACATGGTACAGAAAGCAAACTACAACTTCAATAATACAATTGTCGTGCAAAATACGACAACACATACTGTGAGATTAAATACAAATATTATCTTCTAGACAATATCCACACTCAAATAAGTCCTCGTTACAATTATTCAAACACTATTTTACAGAAATAGTGAGGACTGCTAAAACATCTTTCTAGAACCATCACTCCGCACTCCCATTAGTTCTCGCTATGTTCCCACCTCCCGAGAAAATGGAACAAAAGGAAAAGGGTGAGCTCAACTAGCCTAAGTAAAGAATATTATGACTAAGATAATATACAACAAATTATCGTTAGTCTTCAACAGGAAAATACGATAAAATATAATAGCCAACAAGTTTTAGATCAACAACCTGCAGTAAAAACAAAGAATCCATTAGAAGAGTCAAGTAGAGAATGAGTTCTACTATCTTCAAAGATTTAAAAGTCCATCATCAATATTTTATCCCTCGTAACAACAATCAATATACATCTTTAATCAAATATTCATCTTTGCACTACTGGCCAAAGATATTCATTTGTATCACCAAATAGTCATGTTCATCTCAACACTGCTCATCTTTTGCACTACGCCAAAGATATTCATCGATTAATCATTTATCTTTTACACTTCTGGTAAGATATTTAGTAATATCATCATTTAGGACCGAGGATGATGAAAAATATTTTAAAGAAAAAGAATCTAGTGAAACGAAAGGACAAATAGTAGGATTCAGTATAACAGTTTATCCAAGATCAATAATACTTAATAAATACCAATTTTGAAGCGAAATTCAAAAATAAAGATCAAAACATGATCTGATCAAAGATAGTAACCATAATAGACATCTTGGACAAAAAGAAGAAAATTTCATTTTTTCTAAGAATAGTCTTCAGATTCGTGAATAAAGGTCAGATACATGAATAAGAACCTCGACACAAAAAGTTCCAAATTTGATAAAAATTCAGATCAATACTTCGGCATAATGATATTGAAGAAATAATATCATATATGAAGAAAATAACATCCCTTACCTCAAAATATCAGTACTTCTGATCGGAATATCGGTATAAGGCTGAAGGAAACTTGCACTGATGAATATAAACTCACAAAGTATCTAAATACTCACAAAATACACTCAATAATCTAGAGAGAGAAAGAGAGAAAACTTGTTTCTGGTGTGATTTTCAATTCTAACTTAGCCCTCTATTTATAGGAAAATGTTAGCAGACTTGACCTGCAACCTGATGGCTTTACCTGCTACTATTCCCACCCACCACATTTGAAATAAATTCAGCACATTTCTTCACCAACCACAAGTGGGGTCCACTCAATTCTAGAATTTTCCACCAAAATCATTTATAAACCTAATTTCTGAATCAGTCACCTCTTAAAATTCATAACAAATCATACGTTCATTTTTAACGGTTCAAAATTTGTGGACATATACTCAACTTATATATGTATAACATATCCAAAAATTACAACGATCCAATCTATTTGATTAAAATTATAACTCACACACTTGGTTTAATTTTAAAACCTTCATTCCGGCAAAAATCTTGATAAAACACCTCAACATTAACTTCTTCATTTTAACCACAATAAATATATCCAACATTTATATCCACATAAAATAAATATTTCCTTATCATATGAATCAATAATTAATTATTCACAAATAATATTACGAGAATCACATTTATGACAACTAAGTAGTTCCTCAGAAAAGAGGGGCTTTCCAATAAGAATTTCTCCTTATTAGCGCCGCAATTAGGTGACCAAACCTCTCCTCGATGTAACTTTCTAGACATTGCCAATAATGCTATCTAATAATATTATTCAAATAATATGAATTATTGATCCGATAATGGAAATCTTGTGCGATGATAATTATTGAAACAATAATAATATAAAATATCAACGCAAAGAAATTATTGAATCAATAAAATAAAATATTGAATAAGAAACTCACCGTAATAATTATTGAGTAGTGCCTTCTTACGTAAGGATCAATAATTCATCAATCTGCATGCATCCACGCCAGACATCAGTATTTTAACCATAAGGGTATTCCAACAATGTTAATGCAAGAATAACTACGCCAATTATTTATAAAAACTCAAACTTATCGCTTTTCGCCATCCGAGCGCTTATTCTCATTATGGGACCCATAAATGATCGCTACCGTCGCATTTAATATTCCCTCGAAACAAGAATATTCCACGACTAAACGAATATTCCCCGACAACAATGTACATTAAAAGTCCACCAACAATGTTTTATCCTCAGAACATCAATCAACAGCTTCTTGTCCACAATCATAAGAATAACTCATAATCATAATTGTAGTTCTAAATTCTTTTCTCATCCAGAACGAAGATAATTTTTATCACCTGTCTTTACCTGAAACATCAAAGATCATGGTTATACCAAATCACATTTCATGTTCATAATCATACTAATAAATTCATCTTTGCACTACGGGCCAAAGATATTCATCAACAGTTCATTTTTGCACTATAGGCCAAAGATATTCAACAACAAGTCATCTTTGCACTACAGGCCAAAGACATTCATATCTCAAAGAAAAACATAATCATTTCAGAATTTATATAAACCATAATTATAACCATGTTGATCAATTCACCTTGCACTTAAGCTAAAAATATTCCATTGTAAATTCAATGGTCATGATCATACTAGTCAACAATTCAACTTTGCACTACTGGCCAAAAAGAACTCATAGTCACGATCATACCATTACTTTACCCATCTTTACACTCAAGTCAAAGAGAAATTCCATCACCAGGGTTATAAAAATGTTATATATGATAATAAAAATATTAGGATCAACAACTACATTTAATTTCAAGAGCAAAATTCATAAATCAATGATTTCATAACACCTTAATCCAAATGTTATAAATCACTTAATAATCTCATAATCTAATATTTTTAATATTACCACAATATCTTAATCATTTCTTAAACTTATAAACGATTTATTTTAATTATTTATACTTTACTAATTAATGTATTTAATCATTCTAAAATGTCAAACTCATAAGATTTCATCACCAATAACCAAAACCCTCATAAAAAAAATCTGCATATACCTTATATAGGATTCTTAAGCCATAAATTCCTATTTTCCAAATTTCTTACTTCACATAAGATATTTAATTCATTTACTCAAAACTAGACCATTTTCATAAAAACTACCAAATCAGTTCCAAAATTATTTCTTTTCTGGGATTTAGCATAATATAGTCCCATATTGAACATATATTTTTCTTAAAATTTTTAAAATTCATTTACTATTTTTCATATAGCCAAAACGACCGAATATTTAGACATTTAACATAAATTGTAATTTTGTCCAAACATTCTGAAATTTACACGGTATACTTCTGTTATATACATGTACTCCCAATAAAACTTTCATCAATTTTTGAGTTAACCACAAGGAGTTATAAGCGTTTACGTTTAAAATAGTTTTTTCTCATAAAATCCATAACTTTTAATCTATATATCCAAAAATCGCCATTTTTGGACACAATCAACAAAACTCATCAAATTTTCATTTCAAATTTTTCCAGAATTTTTGAAGGTTCGAAAATTTTGAAATTAAAAAACATAATAACCCTTAAATACTCCTTACTATATCCTTACCTCAAAAGAGCAAAGATCTTTGAATGTCTGATATAACGTCGAATCTAACTTGCACCATATAGCAACACTCAAGATATCAAAATACTCACAAAATACGCTCGATAATATAGAGAGAGAAAGAGAGAAAACTTTAGTTTCGGTGTGATTTTCAATTCTAACCTAAGACCCTATTTATAGAAATCGCTTAGAACACCAAAGCGTAAAATTTAATAAAATATTAATATATTAATATAATTTTCCTTACCCCACCTTGACCATCTAAATTCAGCCACTAAATAATCACAAAAACCAAAAAAATGTTTTTGTTATTAAAAATAATTAAAACTTTTAAAAATCAATTATTTCGGAATTACGGAACTTCGATAATTCATAATAAATAGCCCTTTTATCAGAAAAATTCGAACCACATGTTATTGTCATAGGAAATTCCATTCTCTACAACTTTGCTGAAGAAATTTTTCCAAATTCCAAACAGAAATTGACCGAAATCCATAAACGAGCGATTTTACATGCTATAATCAAATTTCAGTCAAGAAACGGGCCCACAAACATGTTTAACATGTTTTAAATATTTTTAGTAACAAAAATACTCTTCCTCCTCATTTACTCATATATCACACATTCATTGTAAAAATATCACCATTATTATATTATTATAATATAATAATATATAAATTTATTTATCGTAAAAGATAAAATATCAATTTTCAACAATTGTCACTTTAAAATTTTCTCCATCTATATCCACATAAAATGAATATTTTCCTTATCATATAAATCAATAATTAATTATTCATAAATAATATTACGTAATCACAATACTAAAGCAACCAGCCGCTCCTCAAGAAAGAGGGGGGTTTCCAATAAGGATTTCTCCTCATCAAGCGTAATTAGGTGACCAAACCTCTCCTTAGATGTAACTTTCTAGACATTGCCAATAATGTTATCTAATAATATTATTCAGATAATATGAATTATTGTCTCCGATAATGGAAAATACTTTGTAGTGACAATTATTAAAACAACAATAATATAAAATATCAACGTAACAATTATCAATCAATTAAATAAAATATTGAATGAAGAATTACCGTAACAATTATTGAGTAAAGCCTTCTTACGTAAAAAAAATATCATGCTTCGTGAATAGTACTCGTGAATAGTAACTCGTGAATAGTAACTCGTGAATAGTAACTCGTGAATAAGAACTCAATGAATAGTAATTATAAGAAAAATTGAATATTTTTATTTCATAAAATTCGGGTCTTACAATCTCCTTCCTTATGAAATTTCGTCCCCGAAATTTACGTGCACTGTATTTCAAAGAGTTGAGAATACCTTGCTTTCATTTTAGATTCCATCTTCCATGTCATCATGATTTTCCATTGCTTATCTCCTCGTATTTTATATCATTCTAGAATACAAATTCAAAACAAGGGTTAATTGAACAAATTAATATATCACATAATATCCTCGATATTATGACCGACCAACAAATAAGCTTAGGTAGGACACACTAATAAAGGATTTACTCGCCTCTCCTCTCCTAGTTCTATTCCCCGATCTCCGCTAGAGATCATATCCCTAAGCTTTGATACCAAATGTAACGCCCCAAATAGGTAGGTCCAATCCAACCAACCTATTCTCGAAGTCGCCAAAAACATGGTACAAAAAATAACTACAACTTTATTACTACAATTATCGTGTAAAATACAACAACACATATGTTATGAGTTTTGATACAAATATATACCAACTGTGACTCATGTCCCAACCTTGATAACACATCACAATGGCACCTTACATAAAGGTACAATCAATAACTATTTTAAGAAATTAAAATCTTTGGGAAGTGCTCAAGAAAACCTTCGTATACATGGGAGGCCATGCGTCCTAGGTTATGATAGATATCATATGCCCACGTAATTATCCTCGGTCAATTCTAATAAACCCCAAAGAAAAACAAAAGATTACTATCATATTCTTTCCAATGGTGAGTCTTCTCTTCGACATATCATTATCTCCACCGCCTCTAATTGAGAATTATACTTCAACCAAACTCCAAGATCATATAGATAGTGCTTGTAGATATACTCAAGAAGTGGATGTGCACAACCATGTCTTATGATAACACGAGGTTGTATGTCATTAGACATCTTGTATGAAACGTTGGGTTCGCTTTCACCCTATTCACCAAATTACCAAATATAACTACTAAATGATGTATAGAATACAACACACTTTTCTATACTGCTTAGGAGAACCTCCACACCTAGAGACCACCGCTCTATTCTCCTCGTTACCCCCGCACCCCCATTTACACTCTTATTACCCGAAAGGAATTGTGAAGCAAAAGGGTGAGCACAACTAGCTCAAGAAAAGAATATCATAACTAAAGATAATTAAATTATCAATAGCCTTCATCAATAATAAATCGTAGATTTAGAACATATGGTAGATGATAAAACTTTTCAACCATAGTTGCAAATGAAACGAGCAATCCATTAGAAGAGTCAAATAGACCATAAAGTCTATTATCTTCTCATGTTAAAAGTCCACCAACAATGTTTTATCCTCAGAACATCAATCAATAGTTCCTCATTCACAATCATATGAATAACTCATAATCATAATTGTAGTTCTAAATTCCTTTTCGCATCCGTGATCGAAGATAATTTTCATCACCGCCTTTACCGAAACATCAAAGATCATGGTTATACCAAATCACAGTTCATGTTCATAATCATACTAATAAATTCATCTTTTTTTGCTACTAGCCAAAGATATTCATCAACAGTTCATCTTTGAACTACAGCCAAAGATATTCAACAATGCATCATCTTTGCACTACAAAGCCAAAGACATTCATATCTCAAAGAAATACATAATCATTTCGAATTTATATAAACCATAATTATAACCATGTTGATCAATTCACCTTGCACTTAAGCTAAAAATATTCCATTGTAAATTCAATGGTCATGATCATACTAGTCAACAATTCAACTTTGCACTATGGCCAAAGAGAACCCATAGTCACGATCATACCAATAACTTTACCCATCTTTACACTCAAGTCAAAGAGAAATTCCATCACCGTGGTTATAAAATGTTATATATGATAATAAAAATAATAGGATCAACAACTACATTTAATTTCAAGAATAAGATTCATAAATCAATGATTTCATAACACCTTAATCCAAATGTTATAAATCACTTAATAATCTCATAATCTAATATTATTAATATTACCACAATATCTTAATCATTTCTTAAACTTATAAATAATTTATTTTAATTGTTTATACTTTACTAATTAATGCATTTAATCATTCTAAAATGCCAAACTCATAAGATTTCATCACCAATAACCAAAACCCTCATAAAAATCATGATATACCTTATATAGGATTCTTAAGCCATAAAATCCTATTTTCAAATTTCTTACTTCACATAACATATTTAATTCATTTACTCATAACTAGACCATTTTCATGAAAAATACCAAATCAGTTCAAAAATATTTTTTTTTCTGGGATTTAGCATAATATAGTCCCATATTGAATATATATTTTTCTCGTAATTTTAAAATTCATTTACTATTTTTCATATACGCCAAAACTCGCTTAATATTTAGACATTTATCATAATTTGTAATTTTGTCCAAACATTCTGAAATTTACACGGTATACTTCTGTTATATACATGTACTCCTAATAAAACTTTCATCAATTTTGGAGTTAACCACAAGGAGTTATAAGCATTTACTTTTAAAATAGTTTTTTCTCATAAAATCCATAACTTTTAATCTATATATCCAAAAATCCCCATTTTTGGACACAATCAACAAAACTCATCAAATTTTCATTTCAAATTTTTCCAGAATTTTTGAAGGTTCAAAAAAATTTGGAAATTAAAAAACATAATTACCCTTAAAATCCCTTACTATCCCTTACCTCAAAAGAGCAAGATTGAATGCCTGATATAACGCTCAAATCTAATTTGCACCGAGATAGAAACACTCAAGATATCAAAATACTCACAAAATACGCTCGATAATATAGAGAGAGAAGAGAAAAAACTTAGTTTCGTGTGATTTTCAATTCTAACCTAAGACCCTATTTATAGAAATCGCTAGAACACCAAAGCGTAAAATTTAATAAAATATTAATATATTAATATAATTTTCCTTACCCACACTTGACCATCTGAATTCAGCCACTAAATAATGACAAAAACCAAAAAAAAATGTTTTTGTTATTAAAATAATTAAAACTTTTAAAAATCAATTATTTTAATTACTTAAACTTCAATAATTCATAATAAATAGCCCTTTTATCGAAAAAATCAAACCACATGTCCTTTTTTATAGGAAATTCCATTCTCTACAACTTTGCGTAAGAAAGTTTTTCCAAATTCCAAATGTAAATTGACCAAATCCATAAACGAGACGATTTTACAAGCTATAATCAAATTTCAATCAAGAAATGGGGTCCACAAACATGTTTAAAACATGTTTTAAATATTTTTAGTAACATAAAAATACTCTTCCTCCTCATTTACTCATATATCACACATTCATTGTAAAATATCACCATTATTATATTATAATAATATAATAATATATTAAATTATTATTATCGTAAAAATATAAAATATCAATTTTCAACAATTGTCACTTTAAAAATTTTCTCCATCTATATCCATATAAAATGAATATTTTCCTTATCATATAAATCAATAATTAATTATTCACAAATAATATTACGTAATCACAATATCGGCAACCAGTGCCGCCTCAGAAAGAGGGGCTTTCAATAAGGATTTCTCCTCATCATGCCAAGATTAGGTGACCAAACCTCTCCTTAGATAAACTTTCTAGACATCGCCAATAATGTTATCTAATAATATTATTCAGATAATATGAAATTATTGATCCGATAATGGAAAATATCGTGCGTGACAATTATTAAAACAACAATAATATAAAATATCAACGTAACAATTATCAATCAATAAAATAAAATATCGAACAAAGAATTACCGTAATAATTATCGAGTAGTGCCTTCACGTAAAAAAATATATCATGCTTCGTGAATAGTACTCGTGAATAAGAACTCATGAATAATACTCATGAATAAGAAAATAATCATGAATAGTAACTCGTGAATAGTAACTCATGAATAGTAATTATAAGAAAAAATTGAATATTTGTATTTCATAAAATTCGGGGTCTTACAATCTCCCTTCCTTATGAAATTTCGTCGCCAAAATTTACGTACCTGGTATTTCACAGAGTTGAGTATACCTTGCTTTCATTTTAGATTCCATCTTCCTTGTCATCATGATTTCTCCATTGCTTATCTCCTGTATTTCAGATATCATTCTAGAATACAGCTTCAAAACAAGGGTTAATTGAACAAATTAACATATCACATAATATCCTGATATTATGACTGACCAACAAATAAGCTTAGGTAGAGACACACTAGCTAAGGATTTACTCGCCTCTCCTCCTAGTTCTATTCCCCGATCTCCGCCAGAGAGATCATATCCCTAAGCTCGATACTAAATGTAACGCCCCAAAATAGGTCCAATCCAACCAACCTATTCTCGAGTCGCCAAAAATACATGGTACAAAAAATAACTACAACTTTATTACTACAATTGTCGTGGTAAAATACAACAACACATATGTTATGAGTTTTGATACAAATATATATACCAACTGCGACTCATGTCCCAACCTTGATACCGACATCACAAAGGCACCTTACATAAAGGTACAATCAATAACTATTTTAGAAATTAAAATCTTTGGGAAGTGCTCAAGAAACCTTCGATATGGGAGGCCATGCGCCTAGGTTATGATAGATATCATATGCCCACGTAATTATCCTTGGTCAATCTAATAAACCCCAAAGAAAAATAAAAAGATTACTATCATATTCTTTCCAATGGTGAGAGTCTTCTCTCGACATATCATTATCTCCACCGCCTCTAATTGAGAATTATACTTCAACCAAACTCCAAGATCATATAGATAGTGCTTGTAGATATACTCAACAAGTGGATGTGCACAACCATGTCTTATGATAACACGAGAGGTTGTATGTCATTAGACATCTTGTATGAACGCTGAAAAACACCTTCCAAAGTCTTTTTCACTATTCGATTCACCAAATATAACTACTAAATGATGTATAAATACAACACACTTTTCTATACTGCTTAGGAGAACCTCCACAACTAGAGACCACCGCTCTATTCCCCTCATTACCCCCGCCAACCAAATACACACTCTTATTACCCGAAGGAATTGTGAAGCAAAAGGGTGAGCACACAACTAGCTCAAGAAAGAATATTATAACTAAAGATAATTAAATTATCAATAGCCTTCATCAATAATAAATCGAGATTTAGAACATATGGTAGATGATAAAATTTTTCAACCATAGTTGCAAATGAACGAGCAATCCATTAGAAGAGTCAAATAGACCATAAAGTCTATTATCTTCTATGTTAAAAGTCCACCAACAATGTTTTATCCTCAGAACATCAATCAACAGCCTCGCCCACAATCAATCATGAATAACTCATAATCATAATTGTAGTTCTAAATTCTTTTCGCATTCATGACGAAAGATAATTTTCATCACCGCCTTTACCCCAAACATCAAAGATCATGGTTATACCAAATCACAGCTTTCATAATCATAATCATACTAATAAATTCATCTTCTTTGCACTACGGCCAAAGATATTCATCAATAGTTCATCTTTGCACTTCAAAGCCAAAGATATTCAACAACAAAAGTCATCTTTGCATTCTACAGCCAAAGACATTCATATCTCAAAGAAATACATAATCATTTCGTAATTTATATAAACCATAATTATAACCATGTTGATCAATTCACCTTGCACTTAAGCTAAAAATATTCCATTGTAAATTCAATGGTCATGAATCATACTAGTCAACAATTCAACTTTGCACCATCGCCAAAGAGAACCCATAGTCACGATCATACCAATACTTTACCCATCTTTACACTCAAGTCAAAGAGAAATTTCATCACCAAGTTATAAAAATGTTATATATGATAATAAAAATAATAGGATCAACAACTACATTTAATTTCAAGAATAAGATTCATAAATCAATGATTTCATAACACCTTAATCCAAATGTTATAAATCACTTAATAATCTCATAATCTAATATTATTAATATTACCACAATATCTTAATCATTTCTTAAACTTATAAATAATTTATTTTAATTATTTATACTTTACTAATTAATGCATTTAATCATTCTAAAATGCCAAACTCATAAGATTTCATCACCAATAACCAAAACCCTCATAAAAAATCTGTATATACCTTATATAGGATTCTTAAGCCATAAAATCCTATTTTCCAAATTTCTTACTTCACATAATATATTTAATTCATTTACTCATAACTAGACCATTTTCATGAAAAATACCAAATCAGTTCTAAAAATATTTCTTTTCTGGGATTTAGCATAATATAGTCCCATATTGAACATATATTTTTCTCAGAATTTTTAAAATTAATTTACTATTTTTCATATGGCCAAAACTGCCGAATATTTAGACATTTATCATAAATTGTAATTTTGTCCAAACAATTTGAAATTTACACGGTATACTTCTGTTATATACATGTACTCCCAATAAAACTTTCATCAATTTTGGAGTTAACCACAAGGAGTTATAAGCGTTTACTTTTAAAATAGTCTTTTCTCATAAAATCCATAACTTTTAATCTATATATCCAAAAATCGCAATTTTTGGACACAATCAACAAAACTCATCAAATTTTCATTTCAAATTTTTCCAGAATTTTTGAAGGTTCAAAAAAATTTCGAAATTAAAAAACATAATAACCCTTACATACCAACGATAATATCCCTTACTATCCTTTACCTCAAAAGAGCAAAGATCGAATGTTTGATATAACGTTAAATCTAACTTGCACCGTATAGCAACACTCAAGATATCAAAATACTCACAAAATACGCCGATAATATAGAGAGAGAAAGAGAAACTTTAGTTTACGTGTGATTTTCAATTCTAACCTAAGCACCCTATTTATAGAAAAATGCTTAGAACACCAAAGCAGAAAATTTAATAAAATATTAATATATTAATATAATTTTCCTTATCCCACCTTGACCATCTGAATTCAGCCACTAAATAATGATAAAAACCAAAAAAAACATTTTTGTTATTAAAAATAATTAAAACTTTTAAAAATCAATTATTTTGGAATTACGGAACTTCAATAATTCATAATAAATAGCCCTTTTATCAGAAAAATTCGAACCATATGTTTTTTTATAGGAAATTCCATTCTCTACAACTTTGCGTAAGAAAAAGTTTTTCCAAATTCCAAATGTAAATTGACCAAAAATCCACAAACGAACGATTTTACATGCTATAATCAAATTTTAGTCAAGAAACGGGCCCACAAACATGTTTAACATGTTTTAAATATTTTTAGTAACAAAATACTTTTTCCTCCTCATTTACTCATATATCACACATTCATTGTAAAAATATCACCATTATTATATTATTATAATATAATAATAATATTATTTTATTTTATCGAAAAGATAAAATATCAATTTTCAACAATTGTCACTTTAAAAATTTTCTCCATCTATATCCACATAAAATGAATATTTTCCTTATCATATAAATCAATAATTAATTATTCACAAATAATATTACAGAATCACAATATCGGCAACCAAATCGCTCTCTGAAAAAAAGGGGCTTTCCAATAAGGATTTCTCCTTATCAAGCGCAGCGCAATTAGGTGACCAAACCTCTCCTTAGATGTAACTTTCTAGACATTGCCAATAATGTTATCTAATAATATTATTTAGATAATATGAATTATTGATCTCGATAATGGAAAATATCGTGTAGTGACAATTATTAAAAAAAACAATAATATAAAATATCAACGTAACAATTATCGAATCAATAAATAAAATATTGAACATTAATTACCGTAACAATTATTGAGTAAGCCTTCACGTAAAAAAATATCATCATTCGTGAATAGTAACTCATGAATAGTAATTATAAGAAAAATTGAATATTTTTATTTACATAAAATTCTCGAAGTCTTAAAATTAGGATGATTGATCTCACGATCATTTATTGTGGAGACACTAAAGCAAGTAAGTATGTAGGTGCTTATTAGAGAATAAGTTCATTTGAACGTTGGCTCGCTAAGGAATACCTAATGGAGTTTACTTGCTCATCGATAGGAATTCTGTAGTGATAGTAGTCTGTTGAACCTTGGACTTGAGATCATCATAGTATCTTGTATATGATGAGTTATACTTTGAATTATTCCTTAAGACCCTTAGGGTATATCAAAGGGTATGCTTGGGTATAATAAGTTGTACATGGAGATAATGTATGATCAATAAATAATCTACCGCTTCTAGTAAAAGAAGAGAAATGTCCTATGTGATTCGATAAATGACAACCCAATAGTCATTGGCCAAGGCAGAATGAAATTAGAAAGGAGTTTCTAATTTGCATCATTTGGTGTTGTGTATTTAAGAGTCGAAATACATATAATTAAATAAAATAAGACTTGACAGTAATTTCATGTCTTATATTTAATTAGGACATTGTATAGTGGAATGATTAAATTGTACGGTAACTATTTACTCAAAGGTTCTTTAATGATTATTGTTGAAATCTATATTATCTGAAAAGTCGTTGATCGCTAGGGAATAAATATTATTTATTTAAATAAATTAATAGTTTAATTTATTTATTTAAATAAGATTAGAATTGTTCTAATTGATTTATTCACAACCGATTAATATGGAGAACAAGAATAATTATTTAAGAAGTTAATGGCATAATCATAATAATAAGTTAAGTATATTTAATTTAATCTATGGTGATAGAATAAATTAAATAGCTTAATATTTATTATTTAATATTTTGAAAATATTAAATATAAATTAATAAGAGGAGTCTCGATTATTATTATTACTATTATTATTATTTAATTCCTAAATGAGTTTGGGAATTAATTAATAAAAGTACTCTCATATATCTAATAAGATTAGAAGGCTAATTAATTAAAAGAGTTTAATTAATTATTTCTAATAAGATTGGGAGCCTAATTAATTAAAGGATTTAATTAATTAAAATAAAACTCAATTCCTTAATTGTTAAGGAGGGTTGCCCACATCTATAAATAAGAGGAGTCTTATTATGGGTGATAGAGTTATTGTTGACTTTTTCACAACAGACGTGATTCCAATTGTTGGAGAGTACGCTCCTTTTCTATGAGAGATAGAAAAACTAGGGTTTTGCCAAACACCCATCTTCTTGAATCTTTATTCTTTATTAGTGGATCACCTCTCTAGGCCAAACACTTGGGTGGCTAACGTTGATCAAAGAAAGGAACCAAACCCGGTGGATTCAAGTTGAATGCGAAAAAGATTGGAGGTGAACTTGTACCTGAGGAAGCTCGAATCTTCAAGGGTATGATTCTTGTTCTTCATATCTTTTCGTTTAATTAATAATTATGCATAAAGGATGATCCGGGTATATGGTTTGTAAAATTTTAAACTCTGATTTTTATACGTTTCCGCTTATTTGTGCAATTTGATTGCGTTCGTGAATATTACAAACCTAACATCAGATCTCTTCGAGGGTGTTCCAAACCCCATTATCACAAACCTAGCTAGAAGTCTCAAATCAATATATCATCGTCACCGCCTCACCGCCATACATCCGAGCTTAGCATATATTTTGACTGCTCAAAATAATCCTTCAAACTCAAACGTTCCAATTGTTAGGTTTGTAATATTCATGAACGCAATCAAATTGCAAAAATTAAGCGGAAACGTGTAAAAATCAGAGTTTAAAAATTTTACAAACCATTTACCCGGATCACCATTTATGCACAATTATTAATTAAACGAAAAGATATGAAGAACAAACATGCCCTTGAAGATCCGAGCTTCCTCAGGTACAAGTTCACCTCCAATCCTTTTCGCGTTCAACTTGAATCCACCGGTTTGGTTCCTTCCTTCGATCAACGTTAGCCACCCAAGTGTTTGGCCTCTGGAGAGGTGATCCACCAAGGAAGAAGAATTTTCAAGAAGAAGGGTGGTTGGCTAAACCCTAGTTTTTCTATCTCTATAGAAAAGGCGTACTCTCCCAACTATTGGAATTATTACGTATATTGTTAAAGTCAACAACCACCTCACCCATAATAAGACTCCACTTATTTATAGATGTGGGCAACCCACCTTAACAATTAAGGAATTGGGATTTATTTAATTAATTAAATTCTTTTAATTAATTAAGCTCCCTAATCTTATTAGGGATAATTAATTAAACTCCTTTAACTAATTTTCCTTCCTAATCCAATTAGAAATAAATGAGAGTACTTATATTAAATTAATTCCTAAACTCTTTTAGAAATTAAAATAATAATAATTGTAATAATATGAATAAGATTCCTCTTATTAATTTATATTTAATATTTCTAAAATATTAAATAATAAATATTAAGCTATTTAATTTATTCTATCACCATAGATTAAATTAAATATACATAACATATTATTACGATTATGCCATTAACTTCTTAAATAATTATTCTTCCTTTTATGGTGTGACCCTTTAGGTTCTCCATATTAAACCTATTTGAATAAATCAATTAGAACAATTCTAATCTTATTTAAATAAATAAATTAAATAATTAATTTATTTAAATAATATTTATTCTACAATAGGATAAGCCTCCCTAGCGATCAACGACTTTCCAGATAATATAGATTTCAACATTAATCATTAAAGAACCTTTGAGTAAATAGTTACCGATAATTCAATCCTTCCACCATATAATGTCCCAATTAAATATAAGATATGGAATTATCACAAGTCTTATTTTATTTAATTATATGTATTTCGATCCTTAAATGCATTAACTCAAATAATGCAAATTAGAAACTCCTTTCTAATTTCATTCTCGCCGCCAAGGACTACCGGGTTGTCATTTATCGAATCACATAGACATTTCTCTTCTTTATTAGAAGTGGTAGATTCTTTATCGATCATACATTATCTCCATGTACAACTTATTATACCCAAGTATATCCTTTGATATACCCTAAGGGTCTTAAGGAATAAGTCAAAGTATAACTCATCATACACAAGATACTATGATGATCTCAAGTCCAAGGATCACTTGACTACTATCACTATAGGAATTCCTATCGACAAAAGTAAAACTCAATTAGGTATTCCTTAATGAAATCACGCTCAAAGGAACTTATTCTCTAATAAGCACCTACATACTTGCTTTAGTGTTCCACACAAATGATCATGAGATCAATCATCCTCATCCAATGAGCAAGAACGTATGTACTCAATCTATCCCATTCACTAATCCCCAATTTAGTAATCCAATGATTGGGAACTATTTTAGTTTTAAGCTTTCTAAGAATTTAGATCTCATTAGAATGATCATCATCATTATTCTAAAAGCATTGCTTAAAACTATGGGTTTATCACATATTATAAAACAAAGATCATCGTAGAGATAATTAAAAGCCTTTAATAAATTAATACTTTTTATTAATAAATGAATAAGATTGTTACAAAGTATATGCTTTATCATCAAACATGATTGGCTTGTGTGCATACTACTTTCAATCTCCCACTTGCACTAAAAGCCAATCGCCATGGTAACTCATACTCTTCTTCTCTAAGTGACGATTATCCCGTTTGTTGGATAAGCTTTAGTTAATGGATATGTAATGTTATTCATGAGAGTCCACTATCTCTATAGTGATTTCCCATCTTCAATGATTCTAATAATCAAATGAAAGTGCCACAACACATGTTTAGATCCAAGATGAGACTTAGAACTATTTCTAGTTCAGAATGAACTTTTAATCCAAACAATCAACTTGCAGCCTTCATTTATAGCTATATACTTTGTCTTTATCACTAAACCAAAGAATTCTTTTTTGTTTTTGAACCTTTCCAATTCAACGCACCACCGCTCAAGATAACGCTTTACCTTAAAAGTGGATTTTTCGTCATCTTCTTGTCTGTCTCGAAAACTTGAGTCTGTTAAGCCCTCTAGTTTTAATTTAGACCCACCATGGATAAGATCACATCCTTAGTGCTTGCTAAGTTAAGCACTTTAAGATGTTTTTCACCGACTCATAGTGAACTTCTCCATAATATGACCGATCAACATCGTGTCTCGTATATTTTATCGCATGCATGATAGTCACTCATGCGACCTCTCTTTTCAGGAGTCTGTGGGGACTATTAAGAGAGATACACTCCATAGCTCATCTACATGAGACATCTCTTGGAGTTTGTATGCTAAAACACTTTTAGCATCAAATGAATATACGTTCCTTGGGTTAAGTCGAGCATCCTCTTAAATCTATCTATATTGATTTATATCCCCAATTAAGATACTCTTCCCAAACCATTCATGGAGGAATGTTTAGACAACTTTATCTTTACTGATTGTAGCATTAGTATGTAATTCCTCATCCGTAGTATATCAACATATAATACTAGAAATTTCAAGACGCTCCCACTGACCCTTTTGTACACACTAGAAGTCTTACCTCATCGAATGTAACTCTGGATCATCATCTTCTATGATGTGTACCTCATCATCATCATCTGTGATGAATCCATACCTCCTAGGTATCTTTGGTACTATTCCGCATTTACGATTTGGTTGTGGTACAATAGAATCTATCTACGTGTTCCTCTTATTTGACTTATAGTGTTTTGTGGTTCTTGAACTTTTCAAGATCTATTATCCTCCCACTAGCCCCTTCAATAATAAACACCTTTATCTTAGAAGCGCGTGTTTCGCGAACAAACACCTTTTGCTAAGTAGAATTATAGAACATATACCCTAAACTTACTTTAGGATGTCCCACAAATCGACACTTGTCAAATCTTGTCCCAAGCTTATCCTTCAAACCTTTTCACATAAGTTGGACAACCCTTATCTTAACATACTTAAGATTAGGAATCCTCCCCATCCATAACTTTTATGGAGTCTTGGGGTGGATTTAGAGATTACCTTTTAAGTAGATATGTCAGTACATTTCTAGGACATGATCCTGAAGGATACCGGAATGTCGGTAAAATCATTTTGGACCGCACTACGTCCAACAAGGTACGATTTTTCATTCGGATACATCAATCAATTATCACGTGATCGATGTGTCCATTATGAGAAAACAATTTGAGATGATCTAGAAACTTATTGCACAAGTATTTATTCCTTGATCTAATCAAAGAATCTTAATACTTTGCCAATTTGTTTCACTTCAATTCTTTGAACCTTTCAAATAATTCACACTTGTATTTCAACAAATACATACATTCAACTCTTTGAATGATCATCTCCTTTTCTTATACTAGTTTGTTCAATTTGCAAAATATATTTTTCACGTAAGTCAAGTATACAAAATTTATTAAGTAATATTCCAGTTCTATACAAAACATTATTATTATAAATAGAACAACAATTGTTCTTAATTATAATACCAAAGATTTCATTGTCCAACAATAAAATAGAAATAATATTTTTAATGAGAATCGGAATACAATAACAACTTATCGACTTAATAGATTTGCCCATAAGCGATCTTAAACTATAAGTTTCTATGGCTAATGTTGCAACCTTTGCTTCATTTCCCACACATAGGATTACTTATATTTGTTTAGCTTTCTACTTCTACTTGGTCCTTCATAAATCTATATTTATGATAACCAAAGTCGGATCCAATACCCAAGTAGAACCTCGACTTAAAGAAAAAATTTATTTTAAATCATGAACAAATTTGTATTTGTAACCAAAACTTCACTAAGCTTCTTTGGTTAGCCTCTGCAAGATGCTTCTCGCAGCTTCTTTCTAAAGTGTCCAAAGCTTATTGCAAGTGGAAGCAAACTCCTTTGCTATCCGTATCGCTTTTGTTCTTATTATCCTTTATTTTGCCTTTCTATTTACCTTCTTTGAATCTTTCTTCTTTTCGTAAGATCCTTTGGCCCCTACAAGTAAGACTTGGTCTTTCTTGGTTGAAAGTGACTCTCAACATTTTTCAACATGATAAGCAAATCAATGAGGTCGGTATCTAGCTTGTTCATATGAAAAATTCACAACAATCAGTGAAAGGAGTCCGGAGTGAGTGCAAGATCAAATCTTGGCTCAACTCTCCATCTATGACAAAACCAGGTTGTCTAATTGATCAATCAAATTGATTATGTTAAGAACTTTTATCTGTATCAGAGTGTCTCTGGTCATTCTAGATCGGAAGAGCTCCTTAGATATCTCGATATCTATCGGTCCTACTTTCCTCACCATCAACTACTTGATGTGCGGAATATAGTAGGAGCATCCATAGTTTCATCTTGTGTCAAGCTCGTTACTCATGGATGCGAGCATGATGCATTAAGCCAATCAGGCATCATCTTGCCACTTTCTAAAAGTAGCAATCTCTTCCTCGAGGCATTATCTCGCAACCATTGCATAGGGATAGCGTATTAAAGACATAAGATATCTTTTCACTATGAGAACTATTCTCAAATTCCTTAACCAATCCGTTTAATTCGGTTCGATTAATTTAGCATCTAATATGCTTCGCAGTGATTGTAATTTTAGACATTGTAAAATTACAGAAATGAATTTGTAATTAACAACATTTTAACATACATTCTTTTATTAATTACCAAAATAATTTAGGTCTTGTTTTAAATTGGTATCTCCCACTATTTTCTTCAAACTATATTACCTCACTTATATAGTTCGGAAAAATCTAATTAAAGATTTGCTAGTGAGAATAAGGATCCCATTTCAAATGTATATAGCCTTGTGGTGACACAACAAACTATATATAAATAAATAGGTAGACAACTTTTGTCAATTACATCAACTATGCAACTCCTTTTCTTTTGCTCTTAGATTATTTTGATCAAGTGGTGGCACATCCGAATCAAAATTATCCAAGTTAAGTCCTACCTTAGCACTCCATATATTCAAAAAGAAAATATCATCCTTGTGGTGACACAACAAAACAATATTGTTCAATTTTCTTTATAAGCATCAAATGTGATAAATTAACATCTTAAATACTTAATATTGCCTTGTGGTGACACAAACAAACTCATATTAAATATTTAATACTCTATTAATTTTATCATGCTAGAAAGCTTAATGCTCGATATTCCAAATATCTTTGAACGCTTAGGACTTAATATAAAAAAATTGAGGGTGTGTTATTAATTTGTCTCATCTTGTTTAGCGCAAGCATGCATATATATATATATAATAAAATACGCGTCATATTAATGAACATACGAAGCATGTTTGTATAATATATAATATATATATAATAAGCATGCACATATAGAATACTATATTCTACCCGAATTGATTATGGACTTTTATTCTAGTTTGGTTCACTAGAGCCACCAAGTGAACCAAAAGGTCAAACCCTTGGGGTGCAAGAAATAATATTTAAATATAACTATTACATTTAAACCCTGCTCCATTACAAACTGGTCTTCAAGCGCCCTTGTTCCTTGATCTCCAATTCTTCAAAATTAATTCTAACTATTCCTATTACAAAAATATTTAAAATAAATAGAAACCTTGATCGTGATCGAAGGAAAGTACATAGGAGGAGATAGAATTTACATTAAGAAAAAAATTAGAGAAGACATTTACACGCAGATTCCATTTAATAAAACTCATACATTCACGCATCCAACTAAAATAAAATCCAATCATATTGGTCAATAAATCCATAATCAATCCCATTTATTATCATACACATCACCATACGCATCAATAAATAACATTCATCTCATGAATAATAAATATTTAATATATATATTGATATCATTTAATGGGCAAATTTAGTTAGTATAAAATCTATTTTTGAATCAAAATAAACTCCTTTATTTTAATCCAAATTTAAATCAAAATAAAACTATTTTATTTTAATTTATCCAATTTTGAATAAAATAAACAATTTTATTTTAATCAAAATCTTTAATCAAAATAAACTCCTTTATTTTAATTAATTATGGAATCCAATTCCATGTAATAAAAAAATAAAATTATTAAAAGAAACACGGATTATTATCTTTCCTATTCACAAATAAACTCCTTTATTTTGAATAATATGAAATCTTATTTCATATTTAAATAAACTCTTTATTTAAGGAAACACTTTATTTTTTTTTTTTTTTTTTTATTCACAAATAAACTCCTTTATTTTGAATAATATGAAATCTTATTTCATATCTAAATAAACTCCTTTATTTAAGAAAACATAGAATCCAATTTCAACTCCAATTAGTTATCTTGAAATCCAATTCCAAATCTAATTAGTTAGCATGAAATTTAATTTTAAAATTAAAATAAACCTTTTTATTTTAATAATAAAATAAACTTTTTATTTTAAGATTAAAATAAACTTTTATTTTAATTATAAAATTATTTTTGGAGAATATATATATATATAACAATTATATGTCTATATATATATAATAATAATATATATATAAACCTTGGTAATCAAAGTTGGCGAAAATAAAAAAATCCAGGAAACATGTTGCCTTGATTTTCGTGCATATATCCTATTCAGTTTTCCCTTAATAATCTTTCACGTGGTTCACCAGGTTCGGTCAACATTATAGTAATATATATAATATAATATATATAATATATATACAACCTGTAAATAAAGGCAGCGTGTTTACAGGTATAATGAACATAATACAAATATAAAGTGATGAAATCAACTTACTACCTCCAGCGAGTCAGCAGCTAATTCCCTTGAACCGCGAATTCAGTATATATATATAAAAAAAACTGTTTTCGAAAATAGTTTTCGGATTTATTTTTTATTATTATTATTTTTTATTTTAAATTTTATACAATAAAATTATGCCCAATTAAATTGTTCTAAACACATATCAAATTAAAACAATTAATAATTCGCATAAAGGTTTGGGCTCTATTTAACGCCAATCATTAGGTTTGTAATATTCATGAACGCAATCAAATCAGCAAAAATTGAAATAAAACATGTAAAAATCGAGTTTAAAAATTTTACAAACCTTTACCCGGATCACCATTTACGCACAATTATTAATTAAACGAAAAGATATGAAGAATATACATACCAAGATCCGAAACTTCCTCAAATACAAGTTCACCTCCAATCCTTTTCGTTCAACTTGAATCCACCGGGTTTGGTTCTTTCTTCGATCAACATTAATGCACCCAAGTGTTTGGCCTTCTAGAGGTGATCCACCAAGGAAGAAGAATTTTCAAGAAGATGGGGTGGTTGGCTAAACCCTAGTTTTTTCTATCTCTATAGAAAAGCGTCTTCCCAACTATTGGAATTATTACAGTATCTTGTAAAAGTCAACAACCACCTCACCCATAATAAGACTCTCTTATTTATAGATGTGGGCAACCCACCTTAACAATTAAGGAATTGGGATTTATTTAATTAATTAAATTCTTTTAATTAATTAAGCTCCCTAATCTTATTAGGGATAATTAATTAAACTCCTTTAACTAATTTTCCTTCCTAATCCAATTAGGAATAAATGAGAGTACTTATATTAAATTAATTCCTAAACTCTTTTAGAAATTAAAATAATAATAATTGTAATAATATTAATAAGACTCTCTCTTATTAATTTATATTTAATATTTCTAAAATATTAAATAATAAATATTAAGCTATTTAATTTATTCTATTACCATAGATTAAATTAAATATACATAACATATTATTACGATTATGCCATTAACTTCTTAAATAATTATTCTTCCTTTTATGGTGTGTGTACTTTTTGGGTTCTCCATATTAAACCTATTTTGAATAAATCAATTAGAAAATTAAATCTTATTTAAATAAATAAATTAAACAATTAATTTATTTAAATAATATTTATTCTACAATAGGGATAAGCCTCTCTAAATGATCAACGACTTTCCAGGATAATATAGATTTCAACATTAATCATTAAACAACCTTTGAGTAAATAGTTACATGCAAATTCAATCCTTCCACCATATAATGTCCCAATTAAATATAAGACATGGAATTCACCACAAGTCTTCTTTTATTTAATTATATGTATTTCGATCCTTAAATGCATTAACTCCAAATAATGCAAATTAGAAACTCCTTTCTAATTTCATTCTACCTACTAGCCAAGACTACTTTGGGTTGTCATTTATCGAATCACATAGACATTTCTCTTCTTTTATTAGAAGTGGTAGATTCTTTATCGATCATACATTATCTCCATGTGCATAACTTATTATACCCAAGCATACCTTTGATATACCCTAAGGGTCTTAAGGAATAAGTCAAAGTATAACTCATCATACACAAGATACTATGATGATCTCAAGTCCAAGGATCACTTGACTACTATCACTATAGAATTCCTATCGACAGCAAGTAAAACTCAATTAGGTATTCCTTAGCGAGCCAATGCTCAAATGAACTTATTCTCTAATAAGCACCTACATACTTGCTTTAGTGTCTCCACACAAATGATCATGAGATCAATCATCCTCATCCAACGAAAGCAAGAACGTATGTACCAATCTATCCTGATTCACTAATCCCCAATTTAGTAATCCAATGATTGGGAACTATTTTAGTTTTAAGCTTTCTAAGAATTTAGATCTCATTAAAATGATCATCATCATTATTCTAAAAGCATTGCTTAAAACTATGGGTTTATCACATATTATAAAACAAAGATCACGTAGATAATTAAAAGCCTTTAATAAATTAATACTTTTTATTAATAAATGAATAAGATTGTTACAAAGTATATGCTTTATCATCAAACATGATTGGCTTGTGTGCATACTACTTTCACCAATTCCTTTTATTCTTCTTCTTTTTTGCTATTAGATAATCAACTTATACTGATTCTGACTTTTTCTTCAAACTTCCGTTCTTGGAAAAAAGTGAAAAATCGCCACCGACCAGCGTTATTGTTCCGGCGTCGTTATCCTTGGCGCAACTGATGGTCATCGATTTGACGCCGTCGCCGAAATAAATAATTTTGGTTTAGTGTACCAGAAATTTTCGGTCGTCTGAGAGGAACTGACAGCAAATCTAGGTGATGGCTCCAGTGGAAGCCATCAAGGTATCTATAATCTATCTATCTATTTTAAATTTGCTCTGTTAAGGTGTGAGTATAAAGGCTAGGCTGTGTTGTGTTGTGATAATAGAATTTATTGACTCGATTCTAAACTATTTATTACTAATTTTGTAAATTAGATGTTTAACTCAAGTATATGTTTTTTAAGCACAAAGTTATCTGAGTTATTGTTTGGATGCCATCAACTTCAAGCATTGTCGGATATTGGTTTTTCTACCTGTGAAGTCTACTGCCTATGAAGTGTTTGATTAAATTCTTCAATGAAGGTGATAGGGTGATTAGGATCGGGTTAAGCATGAAATTGGTTTATTTATTTTTTTTACTCCCATTAACACTTTTTTTAGATGTTATTTAGAAAACTATTACAATTTGGGTTTTTCCATATTATTTGCACAGTTTTCCGTAGGTGATGGCTAATCCTAAACCTAAGTCTGAAATGCGATTCATAAGAATTGATCGAATCAATGGTTGAGTTTCATAATATAATTCAAACTTTGAAACAGGTAATCTAAATTAATAGTTGCCCAGGAATTTTAATTCATTTCTCTTCTATTGTGGACTTCACCACGCTATATTGTTGGCATATTGCTACTGTCAAGGATAGTGCCATCTGGTGCTTCCAAACAGAGAAGCATTTAAATTGTGTTTTTTATGCTAATAGTTTGGTCTTCACTTTTTGATAATATATTACTGTGAGAAAACTTTGGTCTACATAGAAACATCAACCAGGCTTTGTGGTTCCTTAATTGATTACATTTTCTTCTCTCTTTCAATTTTTTAATTTTTTAGGTGGTTGTCTACAGTGCGTTGTTCCAAGGTTGACTTAAAAAAAATTAGTCGTCGAGGTTTGAAAAAATTAATTGTGTTGTACGTGGGGATTTGTAATATTATTTGATTTAATATGCATCAATATTATCTTATGTGTAATAATTTGTCTCAACTTGTAGGATATATTTTTGACTCTTAACATTTTGACTAAGCCTTATTAATTATTTTGGATCAGGCATTCTTACTTTTTTTTTATTTCCTCATTCACATGTGTTTCTAACATAGTTTTATTTAATAAATTTGACCTTTAGGATTTGCGAAGTTGGTGGTCAAAGCTAGATACTCAAGTAAAGGTGTACTGTGATGTAAGTTTTAATTATTTTTGGGTATCCATTTTTATTTTATATATCACATTAGTTGTCATATACTAAACAACATACTATAGTAATCGATGCATCCTGCTAAATATAGCTATACTGCTATATGAAATTACTATTATGTTATCAAAGAGATATTTGGATAATTAGTTTTGCTATAAAATGTGTTGCAGTCAAAATTTATTTGAATTCCTTTAGAATCATGCTATTAGACATTATAATATTAGATTGATAATTATTTTTGGTTGTCATCATTTATATATTTTTGATTCAGAGTAAGTATTTTTAAAGCCGTCTATAAAAAGGACCTTGCTAACAAATGTTCAAGGTATGTATCTCTCTTCAATTTTTTTTCTCCAATATTAACTAAACTCAATACTTAATTTAAAATTGTGGGATGAGTAAAAGTTGGTACATGGATTGTGTACTTCCAATTTTTTTTTTGACATGAATGTCTTACAAATTATTAAATTTATTATTCAAATTAGCACGTGCATTGAACAAGTTATCAACTAGTATTTAATAAAACAAGCCCAACCAATTAACTATTAGCGCTTTATTTCGATTTGTAGTTGCCAACTTCTCAATAAATGAGAAATGCGAGAAGGGAAACATGTTGCAACTTGTTGTGGCTCTAAGGGTGGGCATCGGTAATTAATCGGCTAATAATCAAATCAACTTATTCATCGAATCTACCCAAAATTGAGTATCGATATTTGTTTTGTTGGACCTAGATCTTAGAACCTAAGTTAGCCATCCTGTAACAATTTTTACCTTTTATTGTATCCGTTATTTACTTACCTTTTCTAAACCCAATTCCTAACCCACCCACCCATGCACTGACCCACCCAACTTATTTGTCTTATTTTTTCAGGCTCTGATCTGCTCTCTATTCTCTTCTCTCAACAAGCCTCCATCAATATCCATGAAGTCCAGCAACTTTATCCTGCTTCAAATTTTTAGTCCCTTTTTCTTCGACCCAATTTGGCCTCGAGCTCGTAGCATGTTCAACTCGACGCACACTACACTGGGTTCTTGGCTGGATTTTAGGAATTAAGAAGGAAGATAATGAACTTGTTTGGTGGTCGCCGGTGATGGAGCTCGCTTGGCTTGTCGTTGATTCTGGCGGCAATTCAATGTGCCCTTGATCCCACCATAATTCTTGTGAGTTTGCTATATGTATATATATGTTCTGCTTTTTGTTTGTAATTGCATTTGCAGTGTGTTTAGTGTGTGAACAATTTTAGATAGTAAAATTGTTAGTTTTGAGAAGAATTTTTTTAGACTTCTAATCGTGGTTGTGAATTAACTCTATTATCTCTGATTGTGTGTATAGACGAGAGATCTAAGTTTTGATTTGGGATTAAGTGATAAACTGATAAAAGACTTACGAAGTTACAATTAGGCTTTATTTAATTATCTGGTACAACCGGTTCGGTGCGGTATGTACGTACCAAACCCACAAAGTAACTTCTTGAAACGAGTTTGTTTTGTCCCGAACCAACCGGTTCTGTAATCAAAAAAACCGAATGAAATGATCACCCCTATCTAGCCCTGGTCCTTCCTTTCTTTTCCTTGCAGTTGTAAGGTTTTAAGCCTAGAAAAATCAAATGTTTTATTATTTTAATAATAAAATTAAATTTCATTTTGCATAATTAAATGTGTCATAAATTTTGTTCATAATTATACATTTTATAATTTATGTATATGAAGGAGTGTCATATATAGAAAACATAAATTATATGTAATGTAATTAAAGAAATATATGGTTCTCAATCTTAAATGGAAATGAACATAACATTATAGTAGATTGTAATACACTTAGATTGGATGATTTGTCTTAGTCATGTAAAGTAATGACTTTAATCTAGTGTATTGGTATATTTTTGAAATACATAGAACTAGCCGTTACGAAAAATTATTACTCTTAATCCTGAAAGAATAATGAACTTGATTTTAGAGTGTATGTCACTTTAATATATTAAAAAGTGAGATTTTAATACAATCAATACCTCAATATGTTGGGTGATGTATGTTACGAAATTAGGAACATGTATTTTTCAAGATGGAATTCTACATTCACTACAAGAAAAAGGCTTAAGTCCGACGGATTTTTCCGTCGGAATTACTCTTATTCAGTCGAAATTACTTTATTCTCGACGGAAATATCCGTCAGATATTCGGTCGTAAATATTCGCGTCGAAAATAACGTCCGTCAAAAGTTCTGTCGAAAATTACATATCTTTGATGAACGTATCTCCGACGGATGTACGTCGAACATTAGCTATCTTCGACCGAATATATAGGACGAAACTGTTCGTCGAATATAAGAGTAACTAAGTTCGACGGATACATTCTCTCGAAATTACCTTATTCCCGACTGAAAAATAGAATAAACCATCAAACATTAAAATTGGCTGATTATTACCTTCGACGGTCTTTACGTCGGAGATAGGGTGTTTACGACGGATAATTTGCGTCGAAGATAATGTATGCTCGACTGAAATTAAGATATTTCGGTATTTATTAAAAATTACTTATTTGTTATTTCCGAGGAAATTCAATCATGAACTACCTTATTCCGCCTTCAATTAACTAGCCTTTTTTTAAATACAGATTTTAAAAGTTCAGTTTCCAAGTGTTTAAACCCATTAACGTACCTGTAACCTATCACAACCCAATACACAGTAATATAAACTTGTAACTCACATTCAAATATGCAACGTAGCACTAAAACTTAATCTTCAACTCATTATCATTCACATTCACATTCAAATATCCACCAAAACGTATTATAAGCTAACCAATTACAAATATAATTAATTGACCATAAATGTTAAACAATATAATTTACAATAGTTATGCAGCATTTAATTAGACAATACAATATATACAAAAGGGTCTACCAAAGAATGAATATATATAAATGAACTATAAACTAATAAAAGTATGATCATCATCGGGCGGAGGTGAACGACGCTACTCTGGTGTATGGATGTCGACTCGTGTCCTCCTCATCATCGCCACTTGACTCGCCATCGCCACCATTTCATTGATAGAATCAAAAATATAAATCATTAGTCCATATATATATATATATATATATGTGTGTGTGTGTGTGTGTAAGAATTAACAAACTAGTCTTAATTGAAAAACATAAACAATAAGAATACCTGAGTAGGTGGGGGCAGAGGGTAATCACCATCCGAAGCATCTCGGCGCTCCAAGCGTCGAACTGCTCCCGTGGTAATCCCGTATTCTCTGTAGAGGCCCCTGCTATAATATCATGAGCAATCTGGTGAAAACGAGAATTGGAAGGCAATCACGACGCCGAAAGACCGGGATCGATTATGGAACTATCCGACACGGCTCCTATCACCACGGAAGATATCGTCATCCAAGTCGTCAGCCAGTATGAGATGGTCCGACATGTGTCTCGATCGGACGTTGGCGTGGTGGAGCCTATAAAGAGATACAAATTTGATTACTAATAATAATTTATATAATGTGATAAATTCGGATAATTTAAGTGAAACATTAAAAATATTACCTCCGGGAAGTGTATATGCGGGTATCCTCGGCGGACCTGAACACTCGATATCTGCCAAGATCTTGCTAGTAGGGGATCTTGAGATCGACCCATAGTCTCAGCTCCTCATCCCGATCTAATACAATATCGGGAAGAGTGGTGGCAGAATCTAACGGCTCGAAACCCCTCCTAATAGTCTCCACTCAATTATCGCTTGTCCGAAGCCTCACGAAATGTATTCCATGTATTTATATCATTATGTTAATTATATCATTTTAGTTACGATTGAATATTATTAAAAGATAAATAGTAAGATGAGTTTTACCCGTATAGATAAAGCTGCCTGAGACAAAGCACGCTCGTCCTTAGGCGTGTAGGCTTGATCCCAAAACTCTAGAATGGTAGGATCACGACCCAAGGACTTCCTAATGCCTAATACAAACAATCATAAAATAGGTCTTAAGTATTTGTGTGAGAACTTGACTCATAAATAACTAAATACAATGCACTTACCGTCTTCGCCTCCTCGAATGACTGAGAACCAGTGGTGTGTACTATCCGGAGCTGACCACTGTTCTTCTTTGCCTGCTCGGACTTTTTCTTGAAGTCATCACCTCAAGATCTTGCATACATAGCCTCCCGACTAAATCGGAGACTATGTGGGTGATGATCTCGATGGTGGTCCCGGCGGTCCACAACTGCCGGGCGCCGCTTACATGGCATCTCATCAACCCATCCGAATAATTAGCGATGACGTGATGCTCAATCACAAAGATCGCCAAATGACCGAGAGATGCTCGAATCAAATCGATAATAAACCTATAACAAAAGATTATTTAAAATTAAGAACATTTGTGAACTCGACCAATACAACTATGTGGTGATAATATGCTTAACTTACGTGGAACTCCCGCAGGACGATGCTGCGTAAAAAGTGGCATCGTACATCAGCATCTTGATTGAACCGCATGCACCTCTCGGGAGATGCGTCAAACAAATCGCATGTAGGGTGTGCTTAGCCACCGGGTTTAGTATACTACAGAAAAAGTATAACAATATGTGTTATGTGAATTGTGTTTTGCAATAACTGATAGAAATAGTGCCGAAAATATTAACACCTCTTTGATTTGGGAAATGACATCCACCAGTCTGTAGAGGTAATCGCTTCTGACGTGAGACGACCAAAGACACCGAGGTTCGTCCCTCGGTGTCGTTGACGAGGTGCATCTATAATAATTGTATTTAACATAGTACTTCAATAATCATTGTAATTAATGCAGCTTGCTTGAGATATATTTAAATCCTAGTTAAGATAACTTACTCGCGCCTGAAGAAGAGCCTCCATCGTGGCTACTGCCTCTCGATCTGGATCGCCCACCACCTCGGCGACCTCCACCGCTATGTCTCAGCCATGAATATCCTACTGCAATAACAAAATTGGTAGATTACGAATATGTAAGGTTTAACAATATGTGGTAAGGAATAATATGAAAACTCATTTTCAATTACGCACGTCATCAAACCCATCAGAATCAACGTATATATCATTCTCGGATTCGGTATCTTCCACATCCTCAATTTCGAGATCAGTTTCGTCATCGTTTTTATCCTCAACGACTACATAATCATTCATGTGTACGGTGGCCTCGACATCCTCATCGCTAGGTACGTCAATGACATCAGTACTCACCACATCTTCAGCATGGAACACTACAAACAATGGGTTGCTCACATCTTCTCGCAACGCCTCATCCATACCAAACATGTTATCAGCATTAAATGGCGTGTTTTTAGTAGTGACTCTTGTGTACTGGGGGCTTCGAGTATTTACGACATTAGGAGCGTAATACACTTGAGTCACTTGACTTGCTAACACGTACACGTCATTAGAATTTAACACCGACTTGTTATCCACGGTTGTGATTTTATTACGATCAACTTTAACCCCCTTTTCAGTATCAAACCAGCTACACTTAAATGTAACTACCTTTTTGCCACATAGTGATAATTGAGCACAACTACATCCCATAAACGACCATAGTAATTGGACTCGAAATCTTGATAGCGACTTCCCAACACCACAACCCCGAATTGGTGATGTGAGTTCATGCAAGTCATCGACTCTAAATCTATACCCATTCACGATGCAACCAGGAAAAGAACTAACAATTTTGTAAGGTCCTTGGATGACATCTATAAAACGCTCAGAAATACTCTCCGCTTCAACCCTTTTCTTAAACCATTGTTGGAAATTAGCATTAGTGAATGTTTCCCAAGTCTGCTGCAGTCAAAGTTGGGTTAGAAGCATACGCTTCCTCTTCGAATGAACTGTGATATTAGTAAAATGTCTTTAACATATATAGAGATGACTACACTTGTAAATTGTACTAACTGGAGAAAATAAGCTTAGACTTACGTGATGTATGATGATACTTCGGGCATATTTAGAAGCACATATGTAGATATAATCTTCAACTCTTTGTCGCTTAAGTAAGTCAGAGTCTCAGGACCAAATGGTTTAGCCGGATATGTGAATACAGCTAACTCATCATCAGCATGAGTCATTGGACCAACAACCTCATTCCTTCCTAAACGGTTGTGCTTCGTTGAGACAACATCGTCAAAATACAATGAGCAGAAGTTGACAAGCTCTTCCTCTGTATATCGTTCAGCAATAGAACCCTCTACACGAGCTTTGTTCTTGACCTTTTGTTTTAATCGGCGCATATACCTACGATAAATAATATGCAGACTTAGTGAAGTATTATTAATATGAGCAGGATAGAGCAATATATAGCAGTTTATATATTACCTCTCAAAAGGATACATCCACCGATATTGCCTTTGGTCCTCCAAGTTTGAGTTCATACGGCGGATGAATGGCGGATGTTCCATCGAGTCAAAAAATCTGGAGGAAGATCATTTCAAGCTTGCACATGGTAAGCACAATATTCTTCTCCATCTGCTCGACATCACTGTGCTTAATTATAGTTGAGCAAATATCTCAAAAGAAATTTGACAGTTCGGTTAATGCATCCATAACTTTTATGGGTAACATCTCACGAAATGCAATTGGAATCAACTTCTACATGAATACATGACAATCGTGACTCTTGAATCCAGAAATTTTCAATTGCTCAACCTTACAACAATGTGTTATGTTCGACGCATATCCATCTGGGAGCTTCAACCCACTAACCCACTTACAGACGTCTTCAACTTGTTGCTTAGTAAGACTAAATGGAGCTTTAGGTTTACGTAGTGTTAGGCGAAGCCCTGATTACGGCCTAATGCTCAATGCCTCCAAATCTTTTCGAGCATTGTCATTGTCTTTAGTTTTACCACTCGCATCTAACACGATGTAAAACAAGTTCTCGAAAACATTCTTTTCATATGTCATGACATCTATATAGTGATGAACGAAAGTGTGCCCCAATCTGAACTCAAACCATATAGGCAAATGTGTCCATTATTATGAGTCTTCCGTGCATCTATTTTGCTCTTAATTTCTTGTGTTCCTTCCCGTGAAAGGAAAATCAAGTTGATTCAACCACTCCAAGACCTCACCTTTGCCCGGACACCACCAACAACCCCTTCTTCTCTATCTTTACATTGAACTGTGTAGACATCTTTACGTAATTGTGATCAAGAGGCAAGAATCTACAAGCGGTTACCAAAGAAACTACATTTCGCTTCCATCTTTGCAATTGGTTGCCTTGCACATCCCCATACATCTTGGGCCAGAGAATGACTTCCATGAGTTGACCAACCACTAACCATCCCAAGAGCCGGAAAAGTCGGTGATAGTCCATAACAGGGCTGCTTTCATCACAAAATTCTCACATATCGATTTATCATACGTCTGAACCCCTGTCTCCCACAACATCTTTAGTTCATCCACAAACGGTCGAAGGTACACATTAAGATCTTTTGTAGGACTTTTATCCCCTGGAATGAGTAAAGTCAAAAACAAATCTGGATCCCTCATGCACATTCTTGGGTGGAAGATTATAAGCGACCATAATGACCGCCAAACCGAGTACGGATGGCTAAAATTATTAAAAGGGCAAAAGCCATCAGTAGCCATGCCAAGCCTAACATTCCTAACTTCTTCCGTAAACTTCGGGATAATTTACATTAAATCTCTTCCATTCATCTTCATCCATTTGGGTGAGTCGGTGACCGAGCATGACATCCTTGTTCGATGCCAACTCATATGTTGAGCCAGTATAAGATGACATGAATAGCCATTGAAGTCTCGGCGCCAAGTGGAAAGTATCATAAGATTTTCACGGGAACATGTTTCTCCTTCCCCCACGTTTTGTAACCTTGTGCGCGATAAACCGCATATATCACACTTGTCCCTTATCTACATCCCTCCCCATAGTATAACATGCAATCCTCTCCACAAGCATCGATTTTACGATACCCATATTTTAACCCTTGACCATCTTCTTCACTTCCCGTAATAATTCGCAGGAAGAGTATGATCCTTGGGTAAAACTGTCCAATTATAGCGAAAGCAATCGTTGAAACCTCTCTCACTACAATCGTGCTCATTCTTGAAGTGTAAGAGCTTAAATCCTGCAGAAAAGCTTAGTGTTCGTATCATTTCCGGATACTGTGTGCGACCCAGATTCGAGATAGCAACTTGTAAAAAGCAACATCTCATATCATTTGGCACTTAACTTCAGCCTTTGCTTGAAGAAGGTTCATATTCACCCGATCGATAGTAGTAGGGCCATAAGCATCAACCAACATCTCAATTGGATCATAGTTTTCACGTATATGAATCCCGTGGAATTGGTTGTTCCATAATATTTTCAATCACTTCGATTCTCCGTGATGAGTCCATCTGAAAGTACCCATCTACAAATCCACTAGAAAATAAGTCGAATTTAATCTCGTCGACTTTCTTCAAAATCGATTTTTACACTTGACACACGGCATCGCATCTTCCCATCTGTGGATCATCCGTATGTTCTAGTGCTTTGGTCAAGAAATCTAAAACCCCAATACGATAAGTCGAGACTAATCCCTCCTATCAATAGGTATCCTACGGTACATCCAACTCCTATTTCGGTGACATTTTTAACTACTGCAATTCACGCATTAAGTTAATTTGGATATTCATGCGTGAATTAGATTTACCTAGTATCTCTACAGAGACGGGGTAAAGCTTTATCCGTTATTGGATGTGTCTCGCCACTACTGCAAAACACGTTGAGTACGTTTCATGAGTTTCAAGAAAATTTGGCTGACACCTCCCATGGTCTCTAAGCACAAGAAATAGACTAAGATAACTTAATCTAAGTATGCACTTTCGGAGAACATATAGAGATAACGATCGATTAATCCTTAAAATAACAAAAAATATACCGTTTAAAGATTTACATGCTACTAAGTGAGAGACATAACATCCAATAACAAATAATAAAACGATATGTCCAAACCTAAGTGAGAGTATATAACATCCAATAATGTGAAATCTCTCTCTTGAGTAAACAGCCTAGGGCAAATAAGAAAAGAATGTCTGCGCATAATTCAATTACCTTTATTATTCGAGTATAGGACACAAAGAGGAACTACGACCCTTTTTTTTTTAATTGTTGTCGAGGAACCTAGTTGAGAGGAGTACTATTTAGTCAAAATAACTCGCTATGTCCAAACCTGCGATACTGAGAAAGAGTACGTATATGTAGGGGAGAGTATTATTACATTTATATATTGAAAATTGTGGCAAACTAAGCAAATGTTACTTAGTTTATTTTGTCAATGATAAAACTAAGTAAGTGGTACTTAGTTTATGAGAATTGTTAATTATTTGGAATCTATAGAGACTCTTTCATTAGACATTCACTTCTAGTTATTCTTAGTTTATTTTGCGATGATGATAAACTAAGTAAGTGGTACTTAGTTTATGAGAATTGTTATTTGGAATCTATAGAGACTGTTGTTCGACATTCACTTCTAGCTATAAACTGCTATTTTGCCAATGATGATAAACTAAGTAAGTGGTACTTAGTTTATAAAAATTTTTATTTGGAATCTATAGACTACTTATATATTTTATTTTATTTTATTTATTAAACTAAATTAAATTAAATTTTTTATTACTTTTTATTTTATTTTGTATTATATATATATATTATATAATTTTTAATGTTTTTATTAAATTAATTAAATTTATTTTAAATTTAATTTAGATTATTTAAATTAAATTAAATTTATTTTATTTTATTATTTTTATTTAATTTTATTTTTATTGAATTGTATTTTATTTAATAAACTAAATTTATTTTATTTAATAAACTAAATTAAATTATATTTACTTTATTTTATTTTAGTAGTAAGAAACTAAGTAAATGGCACTTAGTTTATGATTTATTAATATTGGGAAACTAATTACTAATCTGATACATACAAGTCTGCAATTTCATAATTCTAATGCGAATTTACATCATAAATTCAATTAAGAAATAACAAATATATCAAGATTAATAACAAATATATCAAGATTAATAACAAATATATCAAGATTGAAACATTTACTGAATGCTTTATACACTAAGCGAAGAAAGGCTATGACATAAGTTTGCAATCCCAATTTACATGTTAGTTTGCATAACAGTTAGGCATAACACAATTTCGGCAACCCAATTTTCTCAACAGTTAGTCAATTAACACAAATAATAACCCTTATAATTTCCATGAGAACACAAATAGATATAACCCATTTAATAGAACACAAATAACCCATTTCTAGAGAACACTTAAGTCCCAATTTCAAAGAATGAATCAAAATATATATAGTAGCATGATAATTATCATCAATAGATATATATATATATATAGTACCAATTTCAGTGTAATATGCACAATATTGGGCAGGAAATTATACCTAATTATACAAATAAACCATTACTAACCTTAGGCCTTAGCTAGTTTGAAAATCGGTTAAAGGAGGAAAAGGAGAAAGTAGAGTAGTCAACTTGGCCGAATCGCGTCGTCGGCGTCATTGCGTAAGGGAGGGTCATAAGCGATGGCGTTGTGTGGAAGGGTGGCCGGCGGTGGAAATTTGAGTCTGAGAGGTGAAGAGAGAGAAAAGAGAGGCGACGTCACGGTGGCGGGGAAAAAAGGGTGGCGGCAGGGGCCGCGGTGTGATGACTGGATGGGGTGGGGGGGGGATGAGGAGAAGAGAGAGGAAGGAGATCGGTGAGGCCGAGAGGAGAATGAGAGAGGAATGGAGGCGATGAGGATCGGATCGAGGAGGAGTAAGAGAGAGAAATAAAACGAGCGTCTGAAATGAAAAGGCAGAAGGTGAAAGGTTTTTATTTTTATCTCCGACGGAATGTCCGTCGGACATATGTCTCTCGAAAATAGTTTAAGTTCGACGAAAAGTCTCTCGAAATTAATGTTTTTTCGTCGAAATTACTTTTCGCGGTGGCGCCAAACTTGGCGCCAACTGGGGAGGACTAAGTTCGACTGAATTCCGTCCTAATTAATGTATTTCCGAGGGACTTATATCCGACACATTATTCCCTCGGACATAATCCTATTTCGACCGAATTTAATCCGTCGAGGATACGTCAGTCGAAAATAGGCGGTTTTCTTGTAGTGATTTAAATTATAATATCCCCTTAATATAATTTATTGGTTGATCACCAAAATCTTGGCCAAGTAATTTAGTAATTCAAATTACTAAAGTATTAATTTAATTTAATAAATTAATGTGTGATCAAAAGTTTAAAAATTATGTACTCAAGGATATAAACAGTAAACGTAATTGGTTAACAATTTTATTCCTACATGCGTTTATAAATGTTATTGTAAAGGTGTATTTTGAAAATACTAATAATAAAAGGGTTTATTTAATTAATTTTATTTTAATTAATTCTAGAGTGAAATTATAACTATTTAGTGGAATTAGTTATAATTAATATAATTCTAATTGATAAAAGAGTTGATCAGAAATTAATATTATATTGGAGTTAGACTTATAGAATCCTATTTGATCCTCACTCTAGCCCTTGTTAAGAGATAACAAAATAACATGATAAAATATATCAAAAAAAATTCAGATTATCCTGATAAATATCAGAGCTGAGGACTCTATATATTTTATCACTTTGTAATATTTTGAGGTCACACTCAACTTTGCAGTATTTTGAGCTCACACTCGGTACGTGATATCAAAATAAGGGTTACAAGGATGAAGAACAAGGAGAAAAATTCATCATCAGAATAAGTCAAAGTTTTTCATTGTGCTACAACTTAACACGAGATATGTAATATATTTTTTGATTATGATAAATTATGAGAAAAATGTAAAGAAAATAATTTTTACTTTTTCTGTATCACCCAAGGTATTGACAGTCATAATATCAGTAGAGGTTTATATGTCACCATGGACCATTTTGTCTCGTACGTATTAATAATCATAGAATGATATTTTGCTGGTGTGGTGTCTGAGGCATAAATGGGCCATTCACATGACCTAATGGACTTTGCCTATACAAAACCACGTGCACTCTAAGACCTCTCTCTCTCTCTCTCTCTCTCTCTCTCTCTCTCTCTCTCTCTATATATATATATATATATATATATATATAATGTCACTAAATTTTCTAGGGTAACTCTATAGACATATCTATTTTACTGCCTCCTTGTCGAAACGCTAGTAAATTCGTCGATTTGATCACATATTCACATACCAAAAACAAGCAAGATGGTTTGAATGGCATGGTACTACATTAGAAGAAATGGAAAGATGGTGGGGTACATCCTCGTTTTGCGTTTGGTGCAAATGACTAACCATTTTCTCCCACAAATAAAGAAACACTAACACCCACCTACTTCAAAAAAATTCCACTTTCAGTGAGAATTAAGAAGCAGACTATTCATCTCCATCCTCATCCAACAACTTAAACCTTATACCCTAACACCCAAATACAATCCTCACCAACACAAACAAAATATCCAATTTAAAAGATTAATCGCATGAATCTCCATGTTAGAGAGAGAAAAATATTTCATCCATAAATTTTAACTGTTTTAATATATCGTGATGCCCTTCTGCATAACTAATGTCCCAACAACATTTTACACTCTAATGAACAAGATCTTCCATCCTTACTTGGATCAGTTCCTAGTGGTGTACTTGGATGACATTGTCATCTATAGTAACACTTTGGAGGAGCATGTTGAGCACCTACGAATTGTTCTCAAGGTTCTCCAGGAGAATGAACTTTATTTTATGTTATATATTGCACCTTATTTTATACTTTAATGACTTATTATATGTCATATTTGAGTTTGATAAAACACAACTGTGGACATAATTTAAGTAAGTATAAAAGGTGTAACTTAATGTCCTCTAAGTGGAGAATAAGAAAGAATTTCATTTGATTTATATAGAAATCATTTGATTAGTGTATATAGTGAGATATTTAATAAGGTGCAAAATTATTTGATAAAACTATTATTTCATCACATTTAATAAAAAAGACTATTTGTCACTTTATAAATACAAGTGTATAGTCTTATTTTATTTTGGAACAAGAGATATTCTTGTGAGACTTTTGAAATTCTATTTAATTATAAGTTTATTACTAATATGTAACTTACATCATTAGTAGTAATAAGTATAATTAAAATAAAAATAAATAATAGTTTAATGGTGAAACTATTATAGATATATGTATGTATCTATATGTGTAGAGATAATATACTACATATATGTATATTGAGAGAAGTCTTATATATATACATTTTAGACATAATAATTTTGCACCATGAAAATCTCTCATTCTTTTAGCTATTCTTCTTGCAAACAAATAACTACTACAAAGAAATGTTCGTGTGGAACAAATGTGAATTGTTATCACAAATTTATTTAGTTTTGAGGCTTGACATGTGTCCTGGAGATATATCGTCTGCAATTCATAGCAAACCAATCGTGGTGGGGCGATTATAAAGACATTATATAAGGACAGGGATCACCAGTTTCACGTCTTCTACACCAATTAATCTTGACTCTACGAAGCTACGATTCTAATAATCTTAAGGTCTTTATAGTATTTGTTGGAGTCATGATTTTGGTGAGATAGAAGACAACATGGTTTTCAAAGATAAGTGTCATTTTTCTTATATCTATTTTATCAATGGAGTTTTTATGATAATTAGTAATATATTGAGATATTAAGTTAATTATTTTTATTGATAATTCATGTTAGAAGATGGATTGTGGAGAAAAATGAAAGTGAAAAAGACTTACAATTTACAAGTTTGTAAATTGATGTGAAGAAGATGAAGTCATGAAAAAACACCAAATGTTGATGCCTAGAAATCTTTCAGAAGAGATTATGGCGTTCTTCGGATTTAATTCCAAAAGATTTTTTTAACATTAGCCTTTATTTTATAAATGATAATTGTGTATCATTTTGTATGTGTATATATTTGAAAGAATATGTTTTATGTATTATATCATGTGTAGATGATATTGTATGTTTGAGTATTATTTTACCTACATTTTGTTGTAATAAATTAATTAATTAGTTTTGTGGGATAAAAAGTAATTAAATTTTTGTTCATGATGGAATAAATTTAATTTTGTGCATATGTATTTTTTTTATAATATTTTATGAGTAGATAAAATATTATGATATGTATATATATATGAAAATTTGAGACAATTATTTTTCTTATACACTAGTTGAGATTAATTTATTATGAGAAACTTGTAATAAAATTTGAGAAGATTACTTGTCTCTATGTATAACAAATTAGTTGTAAATTAATTTATTTTGAGAATAGTAAATTTATGTTCTTCTTAAACAAAATTATGCATAGAAAGTTTGAGATAATATTTAGTGAGTAATATTACTTGGTATTTGTATGCATGAATTTTGAGATAAATTACTTTTTTTGTAGATAATAAATTAATTATCAACTAATAGTTAGACAAGATATTGTAGAAGTAGACTTGGGCGTTGAGTAAATCGTGTATATGAGTTTAAATACAAATATTGTCTTCTAGACAATATCCCACTCAAATAAGTCCTCATTACAATTATTGATACACTATTTTACAAAATAGTGAGGACTACTAAAACAATTGTCTTGAACCATTACTCCACACCACATTAGCTAGTTCCTATATATTCTAAATCTCACGAGAAGAAAAATGGAACAAAAAGAAAAAGGTGAGCTCAACTAGCCCGATAAAGAATATTATGACTAAGATAATGTACAACAAATTATCCTTAGTCTTCAACGAGAAAAAATCGATAGAATACAATAGACAACAAGTTTTAGATCAACAATTGCGGTGAAAACAACAATTCATTAGAAGAGTTAAGTAGAGAATGAAATCTACTATCATCTATGAATTTAAAAGTCCATCATCGATATTTTATCCACTGTAACATCAATCGATATACATCATAAATCAAATAGTCATCTTTTACTACTGAGGCGAAGATATTCATCACATTAATCGTGTTCATCTCAACACACTGTTCATCTTTACTACTCTGGACCGAAAGATATTCATCGATTAGTCATGTTCATCTAAACACATGTTTATCTTTGCACTACGGGCGAAAGATATTCATCGAAAAATCATTCATCTTTGCACTACTGGGCCAAGATATTCGATTATATCATCATTTAGGGTGAGAGATGATGAAAAATATTTTAAAGAAAAGCGAATCCGGTGAAACAAAAGAACAAATATTAAGGATTAGTACTTTACACAATCGAGTTCAAAAATACTTCATAAATAATCGGTGTGGAGTAAAATTCAAGAATGAAGACCAAAACATAGATCGATCAAAGATAGGAATCATAACAGACAATCTTGGACACGAAAAAGAAAATTTAATTTTTACGTGAATAGTGTAAATATTCGTGAATAGTCTTGTAGTATCGTGAATATAATTATCATATATCGTGAATAGTAACTCAGACACTAAAAGATAGAAATTTCACAAAAAAATATCATCATGCTTAAATGTAGTAGTACTACGTGAATAGTAACTTCGTGAATAGTAACTCATGAATAGTAAATAGTAACTGAATAGTAACTCGTGAATAGTAACTCCGAATAAGTAACAAAAAAGTTCCAAATTTGATAAAAATTCAGACCAATATTTTGGCATAATGATATTGAAGAAATAATATCATTTTGAAAAAAATAACATCCCTTACCTCGAAAAAGCATAGTACTTACATTTGGAATCTTTGGATATAGTCTTTGAAAGAACTTGCACTTAGTATAGCAATACTCAAAGTACTAAAATACTCACAAAAATAAACTCGATATTATAGAGAGAAAGAGAAAATCTTTAGTTTACGGTGTGATTTTCAATTCTAACCTAAGCACCTATTTATAGGAAATTGCTTAGAACACCAAAAGCGAAAAAATTTATAAAATAATAATATATATTAAAATTTTCCTTAGCACACCACCTACTAGAATCTGAATTCAAATTTTTACACACATGTGAGGATTGCAAAAATAAAAAACGTTTTATTAATAAAAATAATTAAAACTTCAAAAAAATCAATTATTTGAACTTGAACTTCAATAATTCATAATAAATAGCCCTTTTATCAGAAAAATTCAAATCTCATGACTTTTTATAGGAAATTCAATTCTCTACAACTTTGCGAAGAAAGTTTTTCCAAATTCCAAATGAAAATGGCCAAAATCCATAAGCAGATGATTTTAAATCTTTATAATCAAATTTCGGTCGAGAAATGGGGTCCATGAAACACACAAAACATGTGTTAATCATTTAATGCAACAAAAATACTCTTCCTCCTCATATATATACTCATATATCCCACATTCATTGTAAAAATATCATCATTATTATATTATAATAATATAATAAAATATTATTTTTTTATCGAAAAAGATAAAATATCAATTTTTAACAATTGTCACTTTAAAAATTTTCTCCATCTATATCCACATAAAATCAATATTTTCCTCATCATATAAATCAATAATTAATTATTCACAAATAATATTACGAGAATCACGATCTTGTGACCCGGTAGTTCCCAGGAAGAGGGGCTTTCGAATAAAATTTCTCTCTTCTTGGCGCATGATTAGGTGACCAAACCTCTCCTTAGAGCGAAACTTTCTAGACATTGCCAATAATGTTTTCTAATAATATTATTCGAGATAATATGAATTATTGCTTTGATAATGGAAAATCTTGTGTAGTGACAATTATTGAAACAACGATAATATAAAAATCAATCAATATGACAATTATTGAATCGATAAAATAAAATCTTGAGCGATAATTCTTTGTAACAATTATTGAGTAGTGCCTTCTTACGTAAGAATCGATAATTGGTGCAATCTGGTATCTCTTCTTGTCTGAACAACGCGTATTCTTGTGTTTTAACCACTTAGGGTATTCAACGATATTACTTGGTAACAACTACTGTATTATTTATAAAACAACTTATACTTGTCGTTTTCTTCATCCATAAAACTTTTCAGTTATGGGGCCCACAAAATTTTGCAGTATCGTCACGAATATTCCCCAGCGGTAAGAATATTCCACGACCAAGAATATTCCACGACCAAATATTTCTCAAACAATAATGAATATTTTATAACCACTTGCTTATTTAAAATATTTGCGCATTTTACCCATAACTAACCACATTAATCAAATCAACCCTTACTATTTCAAAATAATAAATAGAAAATTAAATCTTTATTTATTTAAAATTGGGGGTCTTCTGACCTCCCTCATTATGAAATTTAGTCCTCGAAATTGACGTCGTGGGACATGCTCCTTCCTATCCAAGATCTTGGTTTGGTACCTCCTCGTCGTTAAATCTTACTTTATCTCGTCAGGTTCTAACTTCGATAATGTGGTTGGGTCATCCACATATTTACGTAACATCGATCGTGAAAATGTTATGAACACGCGTCGTACTTGGCGGTAAAATGCGAGTCTATAGGCCCGCGATTCCTATTCGATCGAGGATTTCAAATGGACTAATAAATCGAAGGTTTGAGCTTTCCTCCACATCATGATTCTAACTTTTGGAATAACGACTTCTTGCATCTTCTTCTTCATATTCATCGACTCCAGTGCATAGCTTTGAAGCGACTTTAAATTTATCGATTAAAATCGATTCTAATCGTATATTATTATCTTCACGTGATTCTTGGAATCTTTAACTCTATCTCTCATCTTTTATAAGTAATACGAAATGGGTCTTTGTGTAACAATATCGCTTTTCGTAACCACGATCGATTTTCTACTCAACACGTCGGCTACCACGTTCGTTTTTTTTCGATGATGGTATTGAATGGTATGGTCGTAATCTTTCAATGATTTCGAGCCAGCGTCGTTCTTGAGTTGTTGAGTTCTTGGAAGCTCTTCTCATTTCCTCGCTCCATTCAAATTTTGTATCTCTCTGAGTCGGTTTGAGTTAATGGAGTAGCGATTAGAAAATCTTTTCCACGAATCTCAGATAATAACCAACTAAGCCTGAAAAGCTACGTATTTAGATTCTTGACTTAGGTTGTTGCTCTCAACTATGACTCATATCCCAATCTTGGATATGCGTCACAATGGTACCTATCGATTTACTATCACACAAATATATGCGTCCCCTACGAGAGAGTGCGGCTTTGGTGCATTCCACAAAAGTCACCGGATAAAGGCTCGGTACAAACTTCTACTGTTGAATTTTTAACTCACGAAGTTCAATAGGAGCCATGAGATTTTAGAAAATGGGTTTTGTCTTAGGGTTGAAAGTCGATACAAAATTGAATATCACACTTTGGGAAGTAAGCGAAAATTCTTGAAAAATACATCGGAAATTTACTAACAATAGAAATATCATTCAAATCGGCGTATTTTTTTTTCAAGTCCATAACATGGGCTAAGAAAACTTGACATCCATTTTTCAATAAGCGAATGACTTTATGGCTTGATATGAAAGTGTTTGACTTGATGGTTTGGTTGCTTGAATTGAATAACGGGTTGCTTAGGAATATGAAAACTAACAACCTTACAAAAGCAATCAATTTTGGCGTCGATGATGAGTAGTTAATCAATCAATCCCAAAATCACATCAAAAGCAAGTATCTTTAAAGAAATAAGGTTGACGGGTAATGTGATGGTGCCAACTTGGATCAAACAAGATTTATAAGCGGTGGATGTAACGAAAGTTTCTCTAGCGGAGTTTCAGCGAGATAAGTCAAAGTCTAATTTTCTCGAGTCAAGTTTAAGCGTTGAGTATAAGCGGGAGAGATAAATGAATGGGTAGAGCCAGGTATCTAATAAGGTATAAACTTCGTAAAATTTATAATTAACTAACTTGTGCTAACCGTTCGGGTTCCTCGCATTTTGACCGATCACGAAAAAGCTCTCTTCGAGGCAGATTGACTTTGACTTTTACGGGGACGACCTTTTGAGTCACCATCCCATTGGACTTGGGTTTATTCTGAGTCTGATCTCGAGCGATATGACCTTCTTTTCCACAATTATAACATACCTTGGAAGGTTGTGAGCAGTTTGGACTTATGTGTCCCTCTTCTCCGCATCTGTAGCATCTAATGGCGGTCTTTCTCCTCCTCTAAAATTCGTTCTTTGGTGTTGGTGCTTGAAGCGTCTTCCGTCATTGTTAAATCTTCTCTTCTTGAAATTTCCACTTGAGTTATTTCTTCTATTATCTTGGCCATGATTACCACTTGAAGTGGTTACCATTTACGGCATGATAATTTCCTCCACGATGGTTATCATTGTTAGATGGCCGTTGCCCATAATGCGATTATCATCGAGTTGTTGGTCATTATTCTTGATTGAGTAGACTCGTTATCGCTCTCGATAAGCGAGCCCTATTCACAACATCTGAATATAAACAAAGTTTGTGAGAAATGAGGTATTGGCGTATTTTGGGTTTCAAACCTCGCGAAAACATTAGCGTCATTCTCTCCTCATTATCAACCAAATGGGATCTGAAATCGGGACAACTTCGGCAAACTTAACCCGTCTTGCGACACGTTCATATTGTTTTGCTCGACGATGAACTCTACCTCCTTCATGTGATGAATACTTTTGGGAAAAGTACTTGTCGTTGAACAATTCTTGGAACTTCTCCCAAGACATCTTGGTCTGGTGGTGAATTTGAGTCGCTTCTGATTCCCACCAATAATCGCCTCTCCTCGTAACATGAAAGTGGCGAAAGAAACCTTTTGCTCCTCGAGCATCCCAGACATCAAATATCTTAGTGATCTGCTTTATCCACGTCTCTGCTAGTAAGTGGTTACGGCTTTCCCAAAAACTCGGTGGTCTAACTCCTTGAAGCCTTAGCGGTGACCATCAAGTGAGTTGCCGGTGTTTCCACGCATTTTGAGCGTAGTCTTTCTCGTTTGGTTTTGCATGAATTCTAGAAAGTTCTAAAACATACCATCGTTAAATCATCATCGCTTTCGGTGGTGTTGTTCACGGGAGGAACATTGCCGACTGTTGCACGTTCTCCTCGTTGGTGAGTAAAAGTGTCTCCACGGTCTCATTTACTCCTTTGTTAACATTCTCGATTGCGACATTCTTAAATCTTGCCCATAAAACAAGGGTTAATTAAACAAATTAACAAATCACATAATACCTATATATATTATGATGAGACCAACAAATAAGCTTAGGTAGGACACCTTTAGCGAAGGATTTACTCGTCTCTCCCCTCTGGTTCTATTCCCCAGATCTCATGGAGAGATCATATCCTAAGCTACGATACCAAGCTGTGGCGCCCCCAAAATAGGTCCATCCATCACCCATTACGAGTGCGCCAAATACATGAGTGCGAAACAACTACAACTTCATTAATACAATTGTGTAAATGCAAAATCGACAACACATAAACTTGTGAGTTTAAATACAAATATTGTCTTCTAGACAATATCCACACTCAAATAAGTCCTCATTACAATTATTGATACACTATTTTACAAAATAGTGAGGACTACTAAAACAACTATCTTGAACCATTACTCCACACCCAGAGCTAGTTCATTTATATTCTCGTCTCTGAGAAGAAAAATGGAACAAAAAGGAAAAGGTGTGAGCTCAACTAGCCCGATAAAGAATATTATGACTAAGATAATGTACAACAAATTATCCTTAGTCTTGACGAGGAAAAAATCGATAGAATACAATAGACAACAAGTTTTAGATCAACAAGCTGCGGTGAAACAACAATTCATTAGAAGAGTTAAGTAGAGAATGAAATCTACTATCATCTATGAATTTAAAAGTCCATCATCGATATTTTATCCTGTAACATCAATCAATATACATCATAAATCAAATAGTCATCTTTGCACTCTGAGGCGAAAGATATTCATCGATTAGTCGTGTTCATCTAAACACTGTTCATCTTTTTACTGGCGAAGATATTCATCGATTAGTCGAAATCTAAACACACTTTTATTATTCATCGAAAAATCATTCATCTTTGCATTCATCTTTGGCTAAAAAAGATATTCGATATATCATCATTTAGGGTGAGGATGATGAAAAATATTTTAAAGAAAAGCGAATCCGGTGAAAAACAAAGAACAAATATTAAGGATTAAGTACTTTAAACAATCGAGTTCAAAAATACTTCATAAATAATCGAGTGGAGTAAAATTCAAGAATGAAGACCAAAACATAGATCGATCAAAGATAGGAATCATAACGAACAATCTTGGACACGAGAAAAAAAAATTTAATTTTTTACGTGAATAGTGTAATATGTATAAATGAATAGTCTTAGTATCGTGAATAGTCTTATATCGTGAATAGTAACTCAGACACACTAAAGATAGAAATTTCACAAAAAAATCATCATCATGCTAGTACTCGTGAATAGTAACTTCGTGAATAGTAACTCGTGAATAGTAACTTTCGTGAATAGTAACTCGTGAATAGTAACTCATGAATAGCCCAAAAAAAAAGTTCAAATTTGATAAAAATTCGAACCAATATTTTGGCGTAATGATATTGAAGAAATAATATCATTTTGAATAAAATAACATCCACTTACCTCGAAAAAAATAGTACTTACATTTGGAATCTTGGATATAGTCTTTGAAGAAACTTGCAAGTATAGCAATACTCAAAGTACTAAAATACTCACAAAAATAAATTCGATATATATAGAGAGAAAGAGAGAAAACTTTAGTTTACGGTGTGATTTTCAATTCTAACCTAAGCACCTATTTATAGGAAATTGCTTAGAACACCAAAGCGAAAAATTTAATAAAATAATAATATATTTATAAAAATTTCAAGCACACCACCTTGAATCTGAATTCAGCTCATTTACACACACATGTAATGATTGCAAAAAAAAAAAAAACGTTTTCTAATAAAAATAATTAAAACTTCAAAAATCAATTATTTGAACTTGAACTTCAATAATTCATAATAAATAGCCCTTTTATCGGAAAAATTCAAATCTCACGACTTTTTATAGGAAATTCAATTCTCTACAACTTTGCGAGAAGAAAGTTTTTCCAAATTCAAAATAGAAATTGGCCAAAATCCACAAGCAGACGATTTTACAATTTTATAATCAAATTTCGATCGAGAAATGGGGTCCATGAACACACAAAAACATGTGTTAATCATTTAATGCAACAAAAATACTCTTCCTCCTCATATACTCATATATCCCACATTCATTGTAAAAATATCATCATTATTATATTATAATAATATAATAAAATATTATTTTATCGAAAAAGATAAAATATCAATTTTTAACAATTGTCACTTTAAAAATTTTCTCCATCTATATCCACATAAAATCAATATTTTCCTCATCATATAAATCAATAATTAATTATTCACAAATAATATTACGAGAATCACGATCTTGGCAACCCGGTAGTTCCCGGAAGAGAGGGGCTTTCGATAAAATTTCTCCTTCTTGGCGCGCAATTAGGTGACCAAACCTCTCCTTAAACGAAACTTTCTAGACATTGCCAATAATGTTTTCTAATAATATTATTCGAGATAATATGAATTATTGCTTCGATAATGGAAAATCTTGTGTAGTGACAATTATTGAAACAACGATAATATAAAATATCAACGTGACAATTATTGAATCGATAAAATAAAATCTTTGAGCGATAATTCTTTGTAACAATTATTGAGTAGTGCCTTCTTACGTAAGAATCAATAATTGGTGCAATCTGGTAATCTTCTTGTCTGCGACAACAGCGTATTCTTGTGTTTTAACCACGGGTTATTTCAACGATGTTACTTGGTAACAACTTCTGGCAGTTATTTATAAACAACTTATACTTGTCGTTTTCTTCATCCAATCGCTTTTAGTTATGGGCCCCACAAAAATATTCCCTGCGTCGTCCACGAATATTCCCAACAATGATAATGAGAATTTCCACGACCAAACGAATATTCTCGAACAACAATGAATATTTTATAACCACTTGCTTATTTAAAATATTTTACGCATTTTACCCATAACTAACCACATTAATCAAATCAACCCTTACTTATTTCAAAATAATAAATAGAAAATTAAATCTTTATTTATAAAATTTGGGGTCTTATAGAAATATCTATTTTTGTCTTTATGTTGAAAGATTTGTAAAATAGATGTTATCTTATTATCATGTGAAAACATAGTGAGGTTTCCAACTAAATCAATTTAATTGTATTAAGAAACTAAGTTTGATATACCTTGAGATTGAAGAATTTAATAATTATTTAATAGTAGTGGTACACTGAAAGTTAATTCTTAAATAGCTATTGTAAAGCTGAAGTACACATTCGCTAGTGGGAGCCTTGTGTTTGATATGCAATACACGAGATCAGATATTACATACAGTTTTAAACTTAGTATACTAATGATTTACATTAATTTTTGTTAGATCTTTCAATGTTTTAATAGAACACATAAATGTCACTTATATTTTAGTGAGGAAAATTATAAATTTATAAGTAGGTGAATTTTCACCCAATCTTGGGTATTGTTTCTTAGATGAGAAAGAAACAAATGAGTATTTTCCATTTCACAATATGGATCTAATGTTATTAATCTTCATAGTTGGTTGTGATCTTGATTAATTAAATAAGAAAATATTCACAAGTAGGTGAATATATTCTTATATTTCCACAAGTAGGTGGATATATTATTACTCTTTGTGAAGGGTATAATTTACTTCAAGTAATACTATTGCTTTATATATGATGTAGAAAGTAATTGGAATCGAAATTTGTTGTTGAAACATCAAATTGTGCCACTTCCAAAATTATTTTGTTCATTATGTTGTGATAATGAATTATTTTTTGTATAGAGCATATGAGATTACCTTTAAAGGTAAGTCGTAACATGTTGATCATAGACATATTTTTGTTAAACAATTGATACAAGAAGGTATCATAATTTTTGTCTATGAGAAAGTCAAGTGACAACTTGATTTATCTTATTACTAAGACTTTGACGAGAGCTTAGTAAGTTTAACTTTTTTGTGATATGGAACTTAAACCCACTTTGAGTCAGGGGTGATGCGAACCCAACCTATAATTCATTGGTTACCCCTAGTTTATAGGTTCAATGGGAAAAACAAGTCACAGTTGCTACTGTGTTACTATCGATGTGATTCCATATGTAGTTTAAGATAATAACGTATGTTGCATGACGATCGAGGTTGGGTTATACTCTTAATAAAGTTGTTGTGTTCTTAGCAATAGAAACACACGTGAAACACTTTGCCTATATGAACTAGAAGTGGAGCCGCTTCTTATAGAGAGTTGTGGTTTATTCTCTTAGAGGTTCATAAAATTAACAGGGTATTGCGCATGGCCATATTAGCGCAAAGCAATTAAAAATACTCACCGTGGCAGGATGATTTTGTGTGTGACAATTTCGGTCATATCATATAGAAGTAGAGGTTCAATCTACGAACACCTTCAACTTCGATGTGACTTTGAATTGTTTACACTAAGGGAATGTTCAATGCTCGTCACACCCTCTTTTATCCACACATGCCTTGGAGTTGTTTGATAGGAAGTTGTTTGGATGAAAAATAGTTTTTCCAAACAAGTGGGGGATTGTTATATATTGTACCTTATTTTATACTTTAGTGACTTATTATATGTCATATTTGAGTTTGATAAAACACATTTGTGGACATAATTTAAGTAAGTATAAAAGGTGTAATATAACTTAATGTCCTCTACGTGGAGAATAAGAAAGAATTTCATTTGATTTGTGTAGAAATCATTTGATTAGTGTCTATAGTGAGACATTTAATAAGGTGCAAAGTTGTTTGATAAAACTATTATTTTGTGTCTCATTTAATAAAAAGACTACTTGTCACTTTATAAGTACAAATGTATAGTCTTATTTTATTTTGGAACAAGAGATATTCTTGTGAGACTTTTGAAATTCTATTTAATTATAATTAGTTTATTACTAATATGTAACTTACATCATTAGTAGTAATAAAATATAATTAAAATAGAAATAAATAATAGTTTAATGGTAAAACTATTATAGATATATGTATGTATCTATATGTGTAGAGATAGATATATTACATATATGTATATTGAGAGAAGTATTATATATATACATTTTAGACATAATAATTTTGCACCATGAAAATCTATCATTCTTTTAAATTTATTATTCTTACAAACAAATAAGCTACTACAAATAAGTGTTAGGTATTGGAACAAATATGAATTGGTATCACAAATTTGTTCAGTTTTGAGACTTGACGTATATCGCAGGTATATCGTTTAATGAAAGCAATTTTAAGTTGCATGAAATCCAATTTCAAGATTAAAATAAACTCTTTATTTTAATTATAAAATTATTATGATATTATATTATATATATATAGTAATATAATCATACACCTGGGCACGTATTTTTTTATTTGAAAAACAAATCTATTCACCTGATATCAAGTGAATGATTACTTAATATAATATCATATATAATATATATATATAATACTATGAATCTCCTGATCCTGGGCATGCAAGGAGTATGATTACATTTATATATATAATATATATATCATATATATACAAATCACGTGGAACAGCTTCAGTTGCTTCAGCAACGATTATTCTCATATTAACCAAGCCGTGAATCACGGATAAAGACACAGCGGGAGAAAAAAATATATATAGTTCGCGATTTTGATTACGGCTCAGCCAAATAAAAAAATCGTTTTTTCAAAATTTGGTTTCGCGAATGTTATTTTTTTTTTCTTTATAAAATAATAATTTTATACAACAAATTATACCCAATAAATTATTCTAAATACATATTCATACATATATGAAATCAAAACAATTAATAATTTCACGTAAAGTTTGGTACCGTAATCTGGCTTGTTAGGTTTTGTGAAAATCAAAGTAGAATCAAATCAGCAAAATAGCATAAGCACAATAAAATCATATTTTAAAATTTTTCACAAACCAATTCTGGGATCATCCTTTATGACATATTATTAATTAAAACGAAGAACAAGAAATTATGTAATCATACCTTGTAGACACGAAACTGGCAAGTGCGAGTTCAACTCCTCTTCTCATGATCTCCTGAATCTCCCAGAGATTCCTTTCTTTTGATCGATATAAGCCACCAGAGTGTATGGCTACTATAGGTGATCCACCGAGGAAGAAGAATTTTCAAGAAGAAAGGTGATTTAACAAACCCTGGTTTTCTTGCTCTACATAGAAAAGGGATGACTGACTTCTCCAACTATTAAATTACGTATATTATTGATATCCGATATAAGGCACTTCTTATAAAGATATCGGTAACCTATTTAAATAAAATAAGGTATTATTTATTTAATTAAACTCTTTTTAATTAAATGGGCTCACTAATCTTATTAGAGATAATTAATTAAACTCCTTTAACTAATTTTCCTCCTAATCCTATTAGGAATAAATGAAAATCTTATATTAAATTAATTCCTAAACTCTTTTAGAAATTAAAATAATAATAATTGTAATAATATTAATAAGACTCTCTTATTAATTTATATTTAATATTTCTAAAATATTAAATAATAAATATTAAAATTATTTAATTTATTCTATCATAATAAACTTTAAATTAAATATACTTAACATATTATTATGATTATCCATTAACTTCTTAAATAATTATTCTTCCTTTTATGGTGTGACCCTTTTAGGTTCTCCATATTAAACCAGAGTTAATGAATAAATCGATTGTAACAATTCTAATCTTATTTAAATAAATAAATTAAACTATTAACTTATTTAAATAAATAATATTTATTCTACATAGGGATAAAGCCTCCTAGCGATCAACGACTTTTCGAGATAATATAAATTTTAACATTAATCATAAAAGAACCTTTAAGTAAATAGTTAAAAATGATAATTCAATCCTTCCACCATACTGATGTCCCAATTAAATATAAGACATGGAATTACTATCAAGTCTTATTTTATTTAATTATATGTATTTCGATTCCTAAATGCATTAACTCCTAATGAATGTAAATTAAAACTACTTTCTAATTTCATTCCACCTAACCAAGGATTCTGGGTTGTCATTTATCGAATCACATAGGACATTTCTCTTCTTTTACTGAAGTGGTAGATTCTTTATTGATCATTCACTACCTTCATATATAACTTATTACACCCCAAGCATACCCTTTGATATACTCTAAGAGTCTTAAGGAATAAGTCAGTATAATTCATTATATATAAGATACTTATGATGATCTCAAGTCCAAGGATCATTTATCTACTATCACTACTGAGAATTCATATTGGCGCAAGTAAAACTCCATTAGGTATTCCTTAGCGAGTCACGCTTCGATTGAACTTATTCTCTAATAAACACATACATACTTTGCTTTTAGTGTCTCCACAAATGATCATAGAGATCAATCATCCTCATCCAATGAAAGCAAGCAACGTGCGTCTCAATCTATCCAGATTCACTAATCTCCTTTTTAGTAATCCATTGATCGGGAACATTTTAGTTTTAAGCTATCTAAGAATTTAGATCTCATTAGCATGATCTCATCATGATTAAAAG